>JAURVB010014813.1:0-226198 GCA_033002965.1 Piper betle
ACGCGCAAACAATAGGAAAACCTAATATTATAGGAAAACTAAAAGTAAGAAAATTAGGTGTTCTAAAAAATATAAAAGCCTAATATTATAGAAAAATTTTTTAAAAAACTAAAACTGGAAAAATTAAGAATTAAGAATAATTTTAATTAAGAGTTTTCCCTTTTAAATAGGAACGCATAAAATAAAGTAGTAATAAATAATCTTTATCGATTTTGCACATGTAATAACTTTTTCTTTTTTAAATTGCATTTCATAATTGCTTGCTAAGAAAGTAATATTAGAATATAGTTTCAAAATTAGTAGGTATTGATTGATCACTTGAATATAAACATGCATAATTATTTGATATTATTAGAGTTTGGAGGAAAATTTGTAGTTGGTAAAGTAGAGACAAATATATGATCAATTGATTTAGAAAACTAAAATCAAATATATATAATTATACCAAGTGGATAATTGAATGCATTATCACGTGTTCTTAATAACAGAAAAATATAGAAAACTAGGATTCAACATATTGTCATGTGTTTTTATGTAATAAGAAAGCCTATATATTATCGTAATCATTGACAATATAACGATAATTATATTCGATTTATAGCTCCTAAGTTGCATCGTACACGATTATCATAGTCAATTTTAATTACTTCATTAGATCACTTAACCTTCATTCCATGTGAATCACATCATGTATATCTTTACTTCATTCATAGTCTGACATTCATCATGACAACTACTCAATTCTAGCATATTATGCTAACAATCATCATCAATTTTAACTAATTAAATCGGAAGTAATTATACCTCACGTCATCAGCGATCTGCGACAGTTAGAGTTTCGTCGCGCGTCTCAGAGCTCGAATTCAACGCTCGGCGGCATCCGAAGTCGATCAGGTTCGACTGGATGAACATCGTGGAAAATCTACCAAATTCCTGCAAATCTAGTTTTTTGGCGGGTTTCGGTGGTTTTCTGGCAAGTTCCGGCGGTTTTCCAACAACAACCGCTGGCGGCGTCTACTGGCCAAAAAGTAAGGCTATTGGGTACCCTTGGAACCGGCTCGGTGAGTCCGATGCGTCTACGGCATCGAGATGGTCGGTGGAGTTGGCGGCTCGCCGGAAAATGCTCAAAACAGCGGTGGCGGCGATGGTGACTTGATCTGGCCGGCCTAGGCGGTGACGGCCTTCGCTTCGATCAAGAAGGGTCGCTGGGTGGTAGTGTATATTTACTTCGACCAATTAAACAGGGTTCAACCATATTATAAAATTATAAGTAAAATATGTTATTAAATATAAAAAATATACTTTTCATGAATATTTTATTAAATACCAGTTAAAATAATTCTATATATCCTCATATAATAGTAAGAAAATAATTTTATATATTCTCATATCCAAATTAATGCATGTTATAGATGAAAAGAAAACTTCGAAATCTGCTTTAAAATAGTATGTTTTGAGCTTTACTCGAATAGAATAAACTATTCATGGAGAGTTGAATAGAAAGAACTTTCAACCCAACAAGTACCGTAAATGAAGAGATTAATTTGCAAGTCAATAATTCGCAAATGAGTGTGTAAGGCAGATCTCTAAAGATACCTAGCAGACATTCTTCAAGAACGCATAAATACTTTGTAGGTGCCCGTAGGTTGCCCATTTTTTGCTTGTGTCATGTCATCGAATCGCAGTCCTAATTATTAGAAAGACGAAAGCGCAAGCTACAAATTACCCAACAGCTGTAAAAAAACGATTTTAACTGCCAAGGCATGGCCATGCACGCCCAACTGTTTGATCAGATCGGTCCATTGAACGTGAAAATGAAGAAGTATAGTGGTAATATATGCGACAGATCATGTAACAATTGACACATGTTCTCTATAAATGCTATTAGCTAGCTTACCTATTAATTAGAAGGATGTATAGAGTTTCATCAATCTATCCCATCTGATCATAAAGATTAAGAAGGTGCATTTTGCAACAAGCTAGTAGACTTAACTAGAAGTTCCAACAAAAGGACTGATAAAAAGTACAGATTCTATATACTATGGCCATGGAGGGTTTTGTATGGTCAAAGCATTTCTCCCACCTCGAACATGGCCTGGCCGAGATGCAACAAGTTGTGCAACTCTGTTGGTTGTTGACTCTGATCGGGGTAAGAGCTGCCCACAACCAAACAAGCGGCACCAGTAGCAGAAGAGATTGAGACATGGCCGGTACCGCTATCTCTAGTACCAGAGTGGCTTGAGGAAGAGGGGGAGAAACAGTTTCTATCATCAATATTGACAAAGCCGCCTAATGAAAGCCCCGACTCTTGCTTTGGTTGCCACTCTATAGGATCCTCTTTCCTCTCGACGTCCGGTAATTCTCCCCTCTCCATCAGAAGTGGAAGAGTGGAAGATGAACCCTTTTGATCACCTGCTGTATCATATTTTATGTTAAGGGCCGATTAAGAACATGTTTAAAACATTAGCTGTGATGAAAGGAACCATTTGATAGTACGCTTGTCTTGAGATGATCAAGAAGAAGTGTATGAAGAGACAAGAGTGATGGTGAAACTAAACTGGTTATATGAATAACATAGGATGTACCATTGGTGTAGCTTGCAGGAGACTTTCCAGATGAGTGAGATTTCCTCCTCCGACGGTTGTGATCAGCTAGCCTCTTTCTGCAGCTCCTCTTCACCTCATCGAACTCCGACAAAACATGGAACCTGCCTCACACCAAGTGCAAGCTTTAATGGTGCAGCAAATCTAATAAAGTTCCTTTACTACCTTTGTGTTCACGCATTAGATACCCCTACAGTTTTTTCTTGTCTTTGCCCATTCCTCACTGTTTTTTGAGATGTTTAATTAAAGAGCAAACCCCTACGTAATTGTATGGATCTTATAATAAAGACGATTTAAAAAACGGCCAGGATTTGAAAGAAGTTCGCCAATCACAAAAGTGATAACTTCCACTTCTTATTTACAAAGTGCAAATCCTCGCCATAATTAACAAACAAACTAAATCATTTCACAAAGAGTGCACAAAATCGCTTATAAGAAGCTAATAGAACTAGTGATGAACACCCAAAAAGTTCTGGTTCCTTGGTATCACAACTAGTTACTGTGTCTGACACACCAATATCAAACTGTTCCTATCGGAAATTTAACTCAAACTCGCTAACCTGCTACATTGCTGGCAGAAACGCTGCTCAACCCCACCTGCAAGGACCTTGGTAGCTTTGGAATGGAACTCACACACTTTATGCCTCCTGTGGTAGTGCTTAGCGTTGGATAGATCCGCCTTGCAACCTTCGGCTTGGCAACGAGGGGCCTGGTTTGTATGATAGAAGCCTCGTGATCGGTTGAAGAGCCGGTCGATCACAGAGGTCTCCGAAGGGAAGTAAGTCCGGTGGCCGAGATTCAACCCCATGCTTGAACCGTATAGGTTTCTTTCATAGAACCCAAAACAACCATGATCTTCTCTTTTGATGAACCCGTTCTGGTGATAGTCATGGTGAAAAGGAAATGCGCTGGGAAGGAAGGTGTGATCAACAGTGGCAGCCGTGTTGGAGACACCCAAAAGATTAGTTGCCGGGTTGATGAAGGAGACTTGATCCATCCCACAACTAGCCTCAAAATCGAACAACTGTTTGTGGGTCTCGGGTTCCAAGCCTGCAAAAGGCATCATGGAGTGAGGAGCTCTCCAGGTTGCAAAGGCACCAAGTTCTTGAGGCCTGGAGCTGTTCATGGTCTCCCTTCTCTACATGATCCGGAAACAATAGAAAAGGTAAGAAGCAGGTCAGGTTTTAGAATTTAGAGCTGAGAAGGTGAAGTAGCGATGCAAGAGAAGCAGAGAAAGAGACAAGAAGGAAAGTAGACTTGCTTTTATCTCAGGCTTTGGCTTCCTGGTATTACACAGGTTTGAGCAACACTTGATGCTTGAATCAATGCAGTGTAGTAAGGAATGATATTGTAGCTAGCTAAGGTACACGGTCTTATAAATAAGAGGAATAGAGAGGGTCCAAGTGGTAGGATGGGGAAATCAATGCAGTGCCCGAAATTTCCAATCTCGTCTTTTGGTTATGACTCATGGTTAAGAGAGAAACGAACTCCACTGCTTTGGCACAGCCAAATTCACGTGATATATATATATATATATATATATATATAAAATCTATGGTGCAGTGCACCATGCGCTCTTAACCGTGGGATCCAACGGCCCACAACATGCTATCATCTCCAAACACCCCTTACCCTACTTTCCGGCTTCTCCCAGGCAACCTTCCCGCCTGCCGCCGCACCCGCCCGCCGCCGAGCCCCCGCCTGGCCCCGCGTCCCCACCTATAGCCATGGCCTCCCCCTTGCATTCCCCCAACCTGGCCACCCCCTTCCAACTCTCTGGCCGCCCCCCAACCAAGCGTTCCCTGCCTTGTTTCCCCTTGCCCTATTTCCACACCCCCCCCTCAGCCAAACGACGTCCCCCAGTGCATTGCCGCCCCCAATCCCGAGGTAATGACAATACTAGCCAACGGCAAGGTCGTTGGTGGTGGCTCAACAAAACAAAGGTAGGGAAAGAAAGGGCGATCACAATTATATAATAAACACTTGACTCACTTCCAACTCGAGTCAATATTACAAAATAAATTTAAAAAAAATCGTAATACAAATTTATTTTACTCCCGAATGGAGTCATTATTAAGAAATAGATTTTAAAAAATAATTTTTATTGACTCAAATCAATTTCAAAAAAATTAAAATTATTAAAAACTTGACTTAAGAAAAAGAGGAAGTCGTGGGCGAGTGTAGCTTTTATTACAAAATTATTTTATTTTTTCAAATTTATTTTGTAATATTGAAATGAGTCGAGAGCATGTATAATTTTTATTTTATGACATTTTATTTTTTATATTTTTTAAACAAATAAAATAAAATATTTTTAATAAAATAAAATACTATTAAAAATATTACAAAATACAACCCAAAAAATATATAGTAAAATACCATAAAATAAAATAATCAAGTTCTAATAGATTATTTTATTTTATAGCATTTTATTCTATTTGTTTTACATTTTTTGAGATGTATTTCATAATATTGACCGTCAATATTACGAAAAAATAAAGTAAAATATCATAAAATAAAATAATTGAGTTATACTCATTATTTTATTTTATGGTATTTTTAATATTTTTTTAGATATATTTTGTAATATTGACTTGAGTTGAGAGTGAGTGAAATTTTTATTATAAAATTAACCCTCAATATTTATTTCCTCACTCAAGTCAATATTATAAAATACATCTCAAAAAATATTAAAAAATATAGTAAAATATCATAAAATAAAATAATAAAGTTCTAATGGATTATTTTATTTTATAGTGTTTTACTTTATTTTTTTCTATGGTATTTTACTTTATTTGTTTCTTAATATTGACAATCAATATTAAGAAATATATCTTAAAAATATAAAACAAATATAATAAAATACTAAAAATAAAATAATCCATTATAACTTAATTATTTTATTCTAAGGTATTTTACTATATTTTTTATATTTTTGAATTGTATTTCGTAATATTTTTTATAGTATTTATTTTATTAAAAATGTTTTATTTTATTTATTTAAAAAATTATTTAAAATAAAATACCATAAAATAAAAACTATACACACTCTCGACTCGTGTCAATATTACAAAATAAATTTTAAAAAATAAAATAATTTTGTAATAAAAACTAAACTCACTCACTACTCACTTATTTCTCGAGTCAAGTTTTTAATTTTTTTAATTTTTTTAAAATTAACTTGGGTCAATAAAAATTATTTTTTAAAATTTATTTCGTAATAATGACTTTATTCGGGAGCGAATCAAGTTTTTATTATGAAAATTTTTTTAAAATTTATTTCGTAATATTGATTCGAGTAGGGAGCGTGTTAAGATTTTATTACGAAATTGTCATCACCCTTTCCTTCCCCCACTTTTGTTTTGTCGAGCTACCACCGCCGGCCGCTCGCTGGCCAATGCCGCCGCTGCCTCGGGGTTGGGGCGACGACGCATGGGGTGATGATGTTGTCTGGTGGCAGGGGATGGAAACAGGGCAAGGGGAAAAATAGTGTAGTGGGGGGGAACGGGGGTCGCGACCCAGGGCGGGGACGGGGCTGGGAATGCATGGGGGGCCGTGGAGGCAGGCAAGGGGGTGGGAAGGGGGCGGCCGGGCTGGGGGAATGCAGGAGGCAAAGTCGCGGCTGCAGACAAGGATGTAGGATGGCTAGGGGCTCCAGCCTGCGAACAAGACACGGGCCAGGCGGCGCTGCGACTGCAGACAAGGTCATAAGGGAGAAGTGGGAAAATAGGGTGGGGGGAGGGTTTAGAGATGGGGGCGTATTGTAGGCTGTTGGATCAGATCCAACAGCCTATAAAGGCAGCGCATATGCACCGCTAAAATATAGTACGGCATAATAACATTGTCATGTATATATATATATGGAAAAAAGGTAACTGTAATGGAGCACAGCCAAGATGGTTGTGCTCAATTTTCTTTTTAGCCGTTGGATTCAATCCAACGGCTAAAAATAACCCAACCAAATCAACCCAGTGTTCCCACTCCCGCTCCCGCTCCGACGTTGCCGTGCCGCTCAAATTTTGCCGGCGCTGCCTTGGGTCACCCGGGGCCGTCCATACTTGGGGAAGAACCCGCCCACCTCGGCCGCCTGCCTCGCCCGCCCACCTCGCCTGCTCGCCGCTCGCCGCGCCAGCCCATCGCGCCCGCCAGCCCACTGCGCCACCCACCCGCTGCTCGCTGCGCCAGCCCACCGCGCCTGCCCCTACTATTTTGGCGCGCCACCTTGGGTCACCTTGGGAAGATCGGGAATGGCCGGAGGTCGTCACCTGGGGAAAGGAAGGGAAGAGGGGCGGCACTGGCGGCGCTGGCCGGCGGCCGGGGTGGAGCGGCAAAAGCAGAGGACAGGGGCGATCGTGAAACAGGGGAGGTCGTGGAGCTGAATGGCAACTTCGTAATTAAAACTAAACTCGCTCCCGACTTGAGTCAATCTTATAAAATATATCCCAAAAAATATTAAAAAATATAGTAAAATACGATAAAATAAAATAATCAAATTCTAATAGATTATTTTATTTTATGGTATTTTAATCTATTTTTTCATATTTTTTGAAATTTATTTCGTAATATTGACTCAAGTCGACACCGAGTCAAATTTTTATTTTAAAACAACTCCTCTTGAAAAATATGAAAAAATAGGGTAAAATACCATAAAATAAAATAATCCATTATAATTCCATTATTTTATTTTTGGTATTTTCCAGAATTTTTTTATATTTTTAGGGAATTATTTTGTAATATTGACTCTAGTCTAGTCCGAGTCAAGTTTTTATTACAAAACTACCCCTGCCCATTTCCTTCCCAACTTGTGTCAATATCACGAAATAAATCTAGAAAAAAATGAAAAAAATAGATTAAAATACCATAAGATAAAATAATCAATTAGAACTCAATTATTTTATTTTATGGTATTTTATTATATTTTTTTTATAATTTTCAGGATATATTTCGTAATATTGACTCGACTCAGGAGCGAGTCAAGTTTTTATTACGAAACTAAGTCTGCCCATTTCCTCCTCCCTCCCCTATTTTGCTGGCCACTCCATTTTTCCAACCCTATTTTGTCGTGCTACCCGACTATCGGCGACCTCGCTACCGGCCGCCCGCTGGCGACTTTGAGAGCGAGTCATACTTTTATTATAAAATTATTATATATATATATATATATTTAATTTATTTTGTAGCAGTGGCTCGAATTGGGAGCAGATTAATTTTTTATAATAAAAATTTGACTTGGTCCCGACTCGAGTCAATATTACAAAATAAATGCCAAAAAATATTAAAAAATACAGGAAAATATCATAAATTAAAATAATCGAATTATAATCGATTATTTTATTTTATAGTATTTTACCCTATTTTGTTCATATTTTTTGAGAGAGGTAGTTTTAAAAGAAAAACTTGACTCGGTGGCGACTTGAGTCAATATTAAGAAATAAATCTATTAGAACTTGATTATTTTATTTTATCGCATTTTAATATATTTTTTTGTATTTTTTGGGATAAATTTTATAATATTGACTCAAGTCGGGAGCGAGTCAAGTTTTAATTACGAAATTGCCATTCAGCTCCACGACCTCTCCTGTTTCACGATTGCCCCCGTCCTCTGCTTTTGCCGCTCCACCTCGACCGCCGGCGACCTCGCCGCCACCGTCGCTTGCACCACCGCCGGCCAGCGCCGCCGGTGCCGCCCCTCTTCCCTTCCTTTCCCCTCTTTCTCTTTCCCTTGCCCTATTAGCCGCCCCTCTCTGCTCTGTTTCTTGGAATGTTGCCGGCCTCCGTCCAATCGCCGCGACGACCTCCGGCCATTCCCGATCTTCCCCAGGTGACCCAAGGTGGCGCGCCAAAACAGTAGGGGCAGGTGCGGTGGGCTAGCGCAGCAAGCGGCGGGCAGGCGCGGCGAGCGGTGGGCTGGCGCGGCGAGTGGTGAGCAGGCGAGGTGGGTGGGTGAGGCAGGCGGGCAAGGCCGACGGGCGAGGCAGGGGGAGGCAGGTGGGCGAGGCGGGCGGGAGTCGACGAGACGCACGACGGCCGGCCGGGGAAGAGTCGCCGGAGTTGGGTGGGGTGGGTGAGGTGGGGTGGGGTGGTGTGGGTGGGGGGAGGGGGTGAGAAATTTATTTCCAGCCGTTGGATTGAATCCAACGGCTGGAAAATTGCAGCACAGCCATCTTGGCTGTGCTGCATTACAGCTTCCACCCCCTATATATATATATATATATATAATCTTAAGCTTATTATGAGATCCAAGTTTAAGGTTATTATTATTATTATTCTAGCAGTGTAATCGGTTCACTGAGCTAGCTCTTTAGTCGTCTCTTTAGTCGTCCGATTCTGTCAGATGTAACAGACAGCTCCTGACAAGGGCATAAATACTCGTGGACTATTATATAAGAGTCGGCTAGTGAAAGAATGAGCATGGGGAAAAAATTGAGTAGCGAAAAAATGAGTAGAAAATCATACGTACCATTTTTTTGGACGAAAATCAAGCAACTGGAATCTGGGCTGGTTGTTTATTACGTTTAGAACTGGATTTTAGAAGGAGAAAGCCAAGAAGGCAGTGTATAATATAGTATGGGGCATAATGGTGCTAATCAACACCAATTAGCAAGTTGTTATTGAGTGGTTTCATATACATTGCAAGTACAAGTAGCAATAAGTGTCTTTCTCCCTTAAGTGCGCACTTGGTAAATATATCGGCTACTGTCTTCGGCGCTAATAACACTATTCACATCATTTGATACATTGGCTAGCTAGGGCTGTAAATATGTAGTCATCCGTTTGCTTACTTATCAACTATTCTAAATTAAATAAAAAAAGCTGGCAAAAACCTTATTCCTTGTATAAGAAAAATGGTTAAAAAATTAATTAATCTAACCAAATCGACTTCAGCTATAAACGATAGTTGTACTAGAAGGCTCTATCATAATTGATTTATTGTTTTAACTAATTATTATTTAATTATTTAATATATAACAATAAAACTCATTTTTACTTGAACATTAATCATGAAAATTTTAATTGTCAAAATATCAATTTGAAGAATTTATTTAGTTTATTTATTTATTTGTTTATTTCATAATTTTTAATATTAGATTAATATAGTTTGGATGGTTAAAATATTTTACATTTTTTGAATGTATTTTAACTAATTAATAAAGTTGGGTTTATGATATATATTTTAACCAATTTAACTATATAATAATTGTTCAATTGGCTATGACAGATCAATCTTATACTTGGTTATGGTAAAAAATGTTAAAATAGTAAAGAGTTATGGTAATAATATTGACTGAATCATAACTCAGCCATTTACATACCTACTTGGGCAGCACCAACATTATTATGTACTTTGAAAGGTTAAAAAAGAAAAAAAAAGGAAAAAAACTTACTAGACCAGATGAAAATAGATGAATAATTTCTAGCTAACTGTACTTCTCTACCAACTAAATTACGTCTTCAAATTAGATGAACCCATTTTTATTTGTCAAATCCCGAAATATAATACCAGGCCGCATTCTACTTTGTATAGTTTATGCAGTGAGTAAATTTACAGGTCATGAAAGAGCTAGAGAGACTAGGAACTGGAATGCACCCTGAAAGTTGGAGCTGTAATATTGAGATCTAGCTAGTGAAGTGATGTGTTCTAGTTATGTATAGATCATGAATGATCAAATAACCATGCCAACATTTGGGGAAATGAAAAACTAATCTCGATACAATGTTTGTGAAATGAAAAAACTAATCTCCCACGAGAAAAACAGCAATCAAGATATGTTTTGTATATTATTAAGCTTCCCTGCCTTGCACTACTCTTGTGCAGATTGACTGTAGCACAAAACTTTCTAATACAGGAAGTTAAGATCTTCTGTTCACTGTCTAAATTGTACATATAGAGCTGGAAAGCTTTGCTTTTACTTTGCAATCTGTACTGCTCACCTGTGGGCGATGGACCGAGCGGTCGTATCTGAAGTAATAAGACTAGCTCGGATCAGGAAAGAACTGGTCATCATCAAAAGGGGAGACAAATAAACGAGAAGAATTGAACTTAATTTTTTTTTTCATTATTGAGTGGGCCACTCATCACATCAAATTCATATCCCACCCAACAGAATTATTGTACCATGGAGCAAGAGAAACGCGCAGCGTCCTTTGTCATGGCAGGGCTCAGAAACTAGCTAGCTGGCCAATTCGCCAGTGTGCATGTGTTGGTTCAAACAAGCTGCTACACACATTTCACATCGCCCCTTCCCTCCAACACTGCCACCCTGCGTCCGAAGGAGGTTATCCTTTTAATCCACACATCCTTGTCGCAGGGCCAGCAATAAGCTAGTCCCCCTACTTTGGCTCGTGTGTGACTTGCACCACCATATAAGGCTGCTAGCTGCTCCCAAGCCCCAAGCCAACCCAATCACTCAAATTCCATTTGGTGTTGATCGCTGATCTGATCAAGATCAGTCAAGACAATGGTACAGCGAAACATCGATTTTCCAATCCAAGAATCAAAAGCAGGGCAAAAGGACTGAGAGGTTGTAACCGTCGACATTAGTTGGTGGTAATAATTATGTTTGGAAAACTTGTACAAGTTGGTGGGGGATTAATAGGGGGCGATGGACAAAGGTGTGGCGTGGGCAGTGGGCGGTTGACATGATGGTTAAAGTCATGAGGATTGAGGAAGACGAGACGAGTTCGAGTTGGAAATTCCATGGCCGTGCATCGATGGGGACCAGAATCACTGCTGCGTCGTCCACTCTCATTTCCTTGTGTGTCTTTATTTGGGAAGCCAGTCCGGGCGCAATGAAACACACACTGCTCTCACTGCTATGTATAATAATTCTATCTATTCCGGAGAATCGACCATGACCACTTCTTGACATGTCTACATATATTATACATGCCTATAGCTAGTAGATTGTGTTACATTGCTGCCAAGTATGATTGTAGGAGACGGAACAAGCTGTGACGTTCAAAAGACACCAAATTGGCTATTAATTGTTGGGGAATGAAAAGTCCAAAAAGCAGTTTATCTGCTGCAAATTGCGACGGCAGCAGGTAGAGGGCGGGGGGAGCTTCATGGGTGGGGGTGTAGCTTGTCTATTAGGAGAAAAAGAGGGCCCAGCTACTGGAGCTTTTGACAATAGTGGCCTCTCAATTAGTGTTGATATGATGCCGGCGGCCATGGCCATCATGTCACAACAGTTGGAAATAAGGTACTACAAACAGTTGATTGACGGTGCCGGCTGGGGCCCCAAAGCAACAACTAAAAACTCACCCAAACATTGCTGGAAACGGGCACGAGCAAGGTGATCGGCTCCCTCTCTCTCTCTCTCTCACTCTCAAAATTCGTTCAAACAAAAGAACAAATCGCAGGCCAATGGCTCTATCTCGTACATTGTTGGGGTGCAGACAAAGGTCATGTGGCGTGGTCCCTTTTTTGTGTAGTACCAATCTACATAGTCATCCCACACAACTGGCCACTCACCTACTTTGGGTGTGCAAATCCCTGGCTCGAAGATATATAGTGCAGACTGGGGATCAAAATTGTTGTTTGCAGTTTCTGGTGCTTTGGACTACGGATTGATCTCCCTAATACAAAATACAAATGTTGGGTTTGATTGTTCGTTTCTTGCATTCGTCGACACTGGACCACCGCTTTGATTTGAAACCCCATGCAGTGATGTATAATCTGAAACATTCCTCCAACAATTGCTTAATTGCATTATTAATACTGATCTTTAAAACAACATTTATAACTCACACCATTACTATTACTATTACCAAGTCAATGGGATTATCATATACGTTGCATGTTTGACGTGTTACATTTATATGTTCGCGACAAACTCCAATAAACATCGACATGAACTCTTATTTTTCTATATATATGTATATTTCACGAATTGAAAGTTTAATGCATTTCAAATTCTAAGCCTCCCTGCATGGTCTACTTTCGTAACCTGCTGTGAAGATTAATTAACCTTAACCATACATATAATTATTTCATTTTGTATGTGTGGAAGCTTAATTTATAAACATATAGTTCTTATATATCGAATACATTACAAGATGCTTACGAGTCATGACAACCATTTGCATTATTATTTTTAATGTTTTGACATTGTTCTTGGGGTTATAAGATTTACATGTAACTTGGGATATGTTAATTATGTTGGGGGCATGCAGCAATCCTTCAAGTGCATATTGTATATGAAAAATATTCATTATAAACAAAAGTAGTATAGATGGAAAATTATTGCAAAATCTAGAAAACGAGCAATCTTGAACTCAGCTTGGCATGTAAAACCTATTCATGATCGAGTGATTTAAGGAAACTTTCAATAACTTATAAAAGAGAGAAAATCATTACCAAGAGAAATATTATACATATTCAATCGGAATGGCTTGAGGACTGAAAGTCAGTATATAATACATTAATTGATGTTAATTTTTTTCATTACGTTCTTGGTATGAAAAAAAATGTAAACATCATTAATCATTTTAAATGGTCAACCTTATTGAAAAATATAGTATATATATGTGATATAATGATATATTGAAGTAACTACTTTGATTAATTTCTCGTGTTTAAATTTGGGTATAATCATACTTAATTTATATACAAAATACTTGATTCAATATTTCTTTATATAAAATATATCAAATGTAACTACTTTCAAGTTTTTATGACATTAATTTATATTATTTTTATATCAACCAAACAAACCCTACAAACTTAAGAAGAATATGCCTAAGATTAACTAAGAAGTTCTTTCCTGCAATATGGCCTGTCCTGCAGTCAGTGAATATGGTTCAGTGACCTTGTATTCATTATAGTTAATATATATATCGTTGCAAATAGGGTTACTAATTGAGCGAGCCAGTTCATGAGTATTTAACATTTGGCTTAGTATGACTCGACTAGAAACTCAACATTTAAATGTTTGAGCTCGAATTCAAATCTTACGAGCTAAGTTTGAGCAAGGCCGTATTCGACTTGACTCAACTCAGTTATAATTCGAACTCGACTCGTAACTCGACTTGAACTTAACTCGATAAAATAATATAATGATATAGTCTTTATATTATATTATATTATATTATATTTATTTATTTATTTATTTATATACACAATATAATAATAAAGAAGTAAGATAAGTGAGATGGTAAACATTCAAGTTGTGGGTTCAATCTACATTGATTGTATTCATTTTAAGAGCTCGAACACAAATTCGAACAGAGTTCGAATACAAATTGAGCTCGGCTTGTTCGCTCGTTTAACACCCCGTGGTTGTAAAGCCAAGTTGCATAACGCCACCAACTTTTACGGGTAATCTTAATCACAAACATTTCGAATGTCAGTTGAACGACAGCATTATATATAATTTTTATGAGACCTCACCCTCTTAGGATGGCTATTTGCTCCGGAACCAGCTTTTTTGTTGTACAAAATTTAGTCAATACTCGCCACCAGAGCTAGAGAAATGCTAAAAGCATGATAAAAAATGTTTGTGCGACATCAATTTCCACCGTTAGCCGGCTACATTGACCTGAATGATGGTGGTTCTGATACCGTTTGATGCTCCTTTTTTTTGTGTTTATTATCATGTAATAGCAAGGTGGGGTTTTGGAAATCTGTTTAGCATTACTCTAATTATATTCATCTAATACACATACTACAAAATCCCCGGGGCACACCAGTATCATGGCTGATCAGCCTCACAGCTTGTGTAGATATATAGCGCAGAGTGAGCCTTTCAGCAAAGGAGGTGAAGACATGACAGTTATTACACATGATCTGCCAATTCACAGCTCCATGGCAGAAAGCTTATGTGCCTCCATCAAACTCGGGGCACAGAGGATCCGAGGTAGGTCCATCTTCTTCAGAGATTCGTCAATGGCTTTTGGTCACTTGATTACAGTTTTCACCCACCAGAGTTGTCTCTCCCAGTTTAGAAAACTACACCGGGTAGGAACATAATTTGCAGTACTGCGGAGGCTTCGCTTCTTCTTTTATGAACATCATTGGGCCTAAAGCCTTACCTTATCTTTGTGATTAGAATGTGGATCAAATTACATATTGAACTCTAGTTTGGAGCTTCTGTAGGTAGATTATATATGTTCGATTAGTTTTTTTTCAAACATAAATTTTAAAACTGTTTGTATAAGGTGGATTGAAAACACATTGCATTTGGCTCTCCATGTCACAAAACGCGACTAGTCCCCCCATCTATGGCAGAACAAGACAGCATTGACAAAACAACATAGGCAAGAGGGTTTTATAAACTTTAGGCTCCAAACAGAGAAAGAGAGAGAGGAGATTAAAACAACGGGTTTGGATCTACTCCCTTGCCACAATAAGCAAAAACTAAACTACCCAGAAAAAGATACATAATGCAAGTAATGCATTGCCACATGATCAAAATAAAGTCCTTAATGCTCTTATACCAACTCTGCTTCAATCCTTGTACTGTGTAATGTAGAACCAACAAATACTTTAAACTTTAACCAAATAATTATATAGATGATAAAACCATCATCAATCAATAAAGCCTTCTTCATATCAAATCATCAAGAAAATAAATTTAATAACGGAAGCGTACCTGGATCCATAATTGTAAAGCAATTCTTTGATTTCTTCTGATTTGATCTTCCAGATTCAGCACCTGTTCTTCAAAACCAGAGTTTCTGGATGATGGGATACCAGAAAAGAAAAACGACGGCGCGAATCCGGGGACCATAACCGTATTTATCCTTGTAACCATATTTATCCTTATTTTTCATAATTCCAATTTAACCCATCATAAATTAGAGATTAATAAAACGGTATCTACACATATTTATCCATACTCATCTTAAATATATGATATTTTCATATATATTATTAAATATTAATGGCTCATTATCTTTAACTTTAACATATCAATTTAATTTAGGCCATACCTTAATAATAACAGCATATGATACAATTATATATACATATATACGTCCAACATCCAACATGTAATGCTGCTAGATTGTGTCAATGCCGAGTCTCTTAAGCTTGACAACAGATTCGACATGGCCCTTGAGTGTGTGCAGCTCACGAAGTCTGCATTATATTTGCAGCAAGGGGAAAAATTTCAGCATAAAATTGAAAATGGGGAGCGGAGCAACAAGATCTATGTAGGCATTTGGGAAAGACAATGTCCGTGGCCCTTACCTTGCAACTTCTGCTCGCCTCTTGGCTTGCTCGGCGATTTCAGAAAGCTCGCGTTAGCTGTTCTTCTCGTTGAACAGGGAAGTAGTTTCAGGTGTCTGCAATCCGGCCAAAGTACTCTGAGCATGTGCCCATTGTGCCTCCCTTTCCTCTCGGCCATAGCCCATTGTGCCCATTGTCCCATGCTTTCCCACTCAGAATGTAACGCACTGCAAACTTCAGAAAATCTAATGGTACGTAAATCCAGACCACTCCAGCCCAACCCCAACCAACGCCCTTAATTCGTGCGAATCCCCAATTGGCATAAACAGCAAGCAAAGTAGCAACCTAGTAAAGAGGAGTCTCTGGTATGAGTAAGGGAGTTGCACATTAAACTTGGAAGGTGCACGAGAGACTAGTTGCTTAACGGCTGAGCTATTACACAAGCAAACATCAACAATAGCCCTGACCTCTCAACATACGACCAGCTGCGAGATCGGATAACAAATATGAGAGCCTGGCTCACAATACTGGTAGAGAGCAGCCATCATTTCTTTGTCACTACCCCTGAGGGATCTCACATCAAATTTTTCCTGAAAGCCACAAATGTGATAGATTAAAAACAATGTTTCAAAGTATAACAAAGAGTTCTCTTGAAGAAAGAAAGTAAACTTACCGAGAAGAAATCAGTATCATGCATAGCCCAGAAGAAAATTACAGTCATCAATGGTAAGCAGCCACCAAGAATTACCCCAGTAGAGATGTCAAAGAAATTCATCTCTGCATTACATCCATAATAAAGTAGCTAGTACACATTACAGATTTGTTCATTATAACCAACTCACCATCATTTTGTATGGCAATGATCAAGGCCATGAAAGGGGAGAAATCAAATTTCCAGATGACTGCAATTAAGACAAATCCAAGCTACCAGGCAAACAGGCAATTAAACTCAAAATACACGTATAGAGGACGGAGAAAGGCAGTAAGAACTTATGACGGATATCGATACTGACAACAATCCGAATTGTGACGGAAACAGCATATATCCGCATGGATGTTTCAGAGAGAAATAGAGTCCAATAAGTTAATGGAAAATTTCCAAAATTGTTAACCAAACACGAGGATCTTAAAATTTTATGGTATAGCTCTTCATTTTTCGGAAGATGGCTCTGCTAGTAAGAACAGCACTAATGATGACACTAAGTCCATGTTCAGTAAGAACTATGTCCGAAGCACTTCTAGCAGCATCAGTGGCATTGGCAACCGCAATTCTAATATCGG
This sequence comes from Piper betle, assembly GCA_033002965.1. Taxonomy (NCBI): domain Eukaryota; kingdom Viridiplantae; phylum Streptophyta; class Magnoliopsida; order Piperales; family Piperaceae; genus Piper; species Piper betle. Next base: position 17,056 of record JAURVB010014813.1, read on the forward strand.
CTTTCTTCAAAGCAGGAGCATCATTCACACCATCACCAGTCATTCCACAAATGTGCTTTCTTTCTTGCAATTTCTTCACAATTTCATACTTGTGTTCTGTGTCAAAAGAATGTGTTAAGTCGAATGAATAAGTAGAATCACAAAACTCTTTCCTGGAAATAATGCAAGCAAATGACTGACTAAATTAGATACCTGGGAATACCCCAGCAAAGCCATCAGCCTTTTCTATCAACTCGTCGACAGGAAGGGAAGCAATGGAAGAATCCTTATCCTGTCCAAGCAAGGAAGATGAAGGGTACATGCTTGTTCCCATTCCAAGTCTTCGACCTGTCTCCTTTGCAATGGAAAGTTGATCACCTGGAAATCAGGAAGATATTCAATGACAGGGCCAAGCAATCTGATAAACAACCTGACAAAAACTATTATCTAGCTGACTAACCAGTGATCAGCTTCACATTCAAACAAAGATTGAGAGTCCGGCGAATGGTTTCAGCACTGCCATGCCTAGGAGGATCGAAAAGAGGCAAAAGCCAACAAACTCCCATAGAGCACCTAGACTTTCCTTTGTTCTTTCAGGCACCACCTATGTTCATTTTAATAAAAATTCAATACAAAAATCACTTTTTACTTCCCCTTCTAATACTTTTTTTCTCCTACCATTATAAGATGATCACCTGTCTTACCACTGCCAATAAGCGAAGTCCTCGTTCTGCAAACTTGTCAATAACAGCATGAGCCTTCTTCCTTACATCCTCTCTACAGTTGCACAGTGTCAAAATTTGTCAACAGGGAAGAGCAAAATTCCAGTCAATATGCCAAAGATGTTCATGTACTAGGCTTGGAAAGCACGCAAATAATAAAAAGATTGAACGTGCTTCGGGGTTCCCTTGCTTGCTCGATGCTAACTTCCATCAGCTTCAGTGTAGGTAAGAGAAGTTCTCTTATCAACAGGATTAAATGGGAAAAAATGCACCTCTGATATACCAACTCTTGCCCGCCAATTGGGAAAGGAAAACATTCATAAGAAACACTTGGATTGCTTGTTGATGACAAAATGTTATAAGTGACTAACATAGACTACTATATGCCTTCTTTGGATCAGCAAGCATTCCAACAATGGCTGCTTCAATTGCGTCCTCGTTTTCGGTCCTAGAAGCTCTTGCAGCAAGCAAGATCACATCCTTGGCAAAAACTTCAACGAGGTTTATGTCGACACTTAGCTTGTTCGGAGTCAATTTACCAGTCTTATCACTGCGGAGAAAATCAATGCCGGCCATCTCCTCGTGGCAGTCATTCTTTTGAGTAATTTCTCCCTGTTGCGACAACCTGTGGGAACCGCTGGCCATGGTCACCGACAGAACAGTTGGCATAGCAACGGGAATACCACCGATCAAGAGCACCAGCACATTGTCAATCCCATCTCTATACTTACGGTGTTGAATTGGGTACATGACAATGATCTCAACAACAATTCCAAGAGCAATGGAGAAGATACAAAAGTTCCCAATGGCAGTGAGAACCTTCTGAAAGTGACCAACTTGGCTGGTGCTGTCCACCAGGTGGGCAGCCTTGCCAAAGAAGGTGTGGACACCAGTTGCAATCACAAATGCCTTAATTTCTCCCTGTTTGCAAGTAGAGCCAGAGAACACTTCGTCACCTGGGTTCTTAGCGACAGGGAGAGATTCTCCTGTCAATGCAGATTGTTCAATCTTCAAAGGGCTCCCTCAAGAAGTCGAGCATCAGCAGGAACAATGTCTCCTAGCTTGATACTTATAACATCACCAGGGACTAGAATTGCAGCTTCCTGCTTACTCCATTTGCCATCTCGAAGATCCTAGTAAAAAAAAAACTCACTTTAGTCTTGGGTGCAAGATTTGCCATGAGGGCAGCTGCTGCATCACCAGCATTGTTTTCTTAATGAAACTGATGGTGGGGTTGATGAGTAGGTAGGCAAAGATACCCACGAAGTCTTGCCAATCCGGGGGCTTCCCTCCACCATTAGCCAGGGGAATGCCCATGATGGCAGCAGATTCCATCCCCCAGCACAGCGAGTTCCACATGAAACCAAGAAACTTCAGAATTTTGCTCTCCTGGACAACATCTTCTAGTTAATTCCATGCAAAAATCAACTACTAGTACAACCTATAGATGGCAATCTCAGTATAAGATTGTAATTATCAACCTTTTTCTCCTCGAGCCTGTTCGGCCCAAAGATACTCAGCCGTTGGTTCCCGTCCTCCTAAGTCAGACCTTCTCGGGTGCATTTCAGTTTTGCGACAACACCGATCTATATTCCCAAAAAGGTCAAGTATAATTGCAACAGTTTGCAGTTTTTCTTTCAAAAGAGGAAAACTTAAGAAGACACCCAAGATCACCCCATCCGCAAAGAACAAGAAAAACGTAGAATTTATGAAGGTGTGAAAAACAAAGAGAATCATTGCGAAAAGGACTCTAAGAGGGTTGATGCAATATGAAAACGATCTTACATTATGTCTCTCAACATCGAAAAAAATCATTGCGTAAAAGGCACCAAATTGCAAACCACTTAAACAAACCCTGAAAACTGTAATTAGAAGAACATAAGCATCTGAGCAAATCGTTTAACATGCATGGTTGATGGTACTGAAAAAAAACACACAGAATTAGCGAGTCACATCGCAGGTCGACGTTCCCATTCCTAATCTCTTCAAGACTAATGGCCTTGTCGCCGCTCATCTTCCCCCCGACAGGGAAAGGAGCAACTAGAACAAGAAAACTTTGCAACAACCGGGCAGCCTTGCTTCAATGGAGAATAAAAAACAAAAGAGCAAGAATGTGGAAGATGGTAGAGAAGCAGAGGAGCCTGCACTACTTCTAAACTTCTCTTTTATACACACATAAACTATGGGTCCCCTAGGGTGTGACCCAGAAAACGGAATCCGCCATTAGATGCGCTTACGCACTTCTTTTCTGGTTTGGATTCGTATCTCTTCTCTCCTCGGGGGCTAACCCCTCCCCCTTACCGGTTCTTGACCATGCAAGATTGGGCTGATTGGCTGCTAACAATGTTTTGTTTAAAATAATAATAATAATAATAATGTTTTGTCATTTCATTTTTTTTATAGAAAAGCAAGTAAATCTTTTTTATTAGGGTAAGTTGTTTGTGTATAAAATCAAAGGATTAGATGAAGGAAAAAATTTTATATGCATGTAGATTGAAGGTATTTTCTTAATATCTTTTCTTATCAAGAATCTTAAGCGATGTTTATTTTTTTACTTGCATGTTCATTAAACAATCCATTAATTAAAACAGCCATGTATAAATATTATTGTTTGGTTCAGTTACACCTAATTATCTTGTTGGAACGTAACCCGCGGTATCATTTTACAATGCTAACAGCACACCTGGTTGCTGACCTTTTGATGCATCCATTCACCACACCTTCTCTACTCTTGTAGGAGTACATTTCCCTTCTCGGCTTTTACATTAATTAATGACAAAACAACACCTTGTGTTAATTAGAAAATAATTATATATAATTACGTAACCATGTTTGGCACCTTGTAGGATATGTACATTCTTTCTACAAGGGAGTGGATGTTTGTCATCGAAGAATAGTAAAATCAACGCCTTTTGCTTCGTCGTCTACTTAAATGACTTATCAAATTGTTGCAGGCCGGTTGTTCGAGCAATATTATTCGAAAAAATTTTAGCTCCGCCCGGGAGCGACGCAGGTGGAGACGCCATCGATTCTCGGGATGATCAACGGTGGAGAAGCACGGCGTCTCCGAGCTAAATATGATTCATATTATTCCCCTTCTTGTAGTAAGTCAACGAAGGAAGATGGTTGTCACCTCACTTGTGAGGATGGCAGAGGTTTGGACAATGAGTCATACAGAAACACTCGGTTCCATGCATGTCTCCTCATCCTCCTCATACCAGAAATGACGATACAAAACTTAATGCGACCATTGATTAATCAATAGAACACTAAGCATACTTATTGTCATGGTTAAATTTCAACAATGGTTCATGCTATTTCTCGAAAAACAGGTGTTGTAATGGTTCATGCATGTGATAACGCCGATTAATTAGAAACACATTAACTGCATTATTGGCATCTAATTAACATGCCGCTCTGCAGGATATTATTGTGCGCATGGACATTGGTGGATATTACTAACAGTCCTCTAGGTTGCACTACTAATTATCACAGATCAGTGATCCCATGACTGTTCTTATTCTACGTACAGTCAGTTCAATTCTTGAATTAAATGTTTATAGAGTAAGAAAAAATTGAAATTTTGGACCCAAAAATGTTAAAATATAGTTAAACTCTCTATGTACTAAACATTGATTTTTGTTTTGACTACTACAAGAGAAGAATGACCCTGCAGTTTCATATAGGACCAGCTATACATTGAACGCCAATGGGCAGCTTTCCTACGAACCAAGTGCACAGTTTTGGGGATGAGCATCTTATCCAATGCTTTGCTTTGATAATGAAAGAGATACTGTTCCAATTCGGCCCAATTCTGTACAAGAAAATGAGCGTCTCATCTTCTCCATATCTTTTTCTGCTTTAAGCCCCAAAAAATGATATTGGAGGATGGCCCATTTCATTGCAAGTGGCTCCGAGGCATGACTCTCTCCAACCTTCTCAATTATTTCGCCCAAAATTAATCAAGCACATTCCCCAGTCAAATAGGTTGTTTCTGTTGTCTGTACTAAAATTCTAACTACTTAATTAAAAGCATCCAAATTGAGTCAGGAAACATCAGCCTATGTTTCGTATGTCACACTTATCAATCTCCCAAGTTGAATTTTGGTGACCCGTCCTGGACAAAAAATGGAACACGAGCAAGTTTTATTAGGCCAAGATAGGACCAGCTAAAGCTGCGCTGGTAATCCTATAAGTACCAAGGTTGGTGTTACTGCGTCGAGCATTTGACACTTTCTGATCATACCATGAATTCCCTTTAAGTTCACGATGATCTGCTGCCCCTTCAAACAGGCAAACAATTCTCGGCACATATTATCGTTTTTTGTAACGTGTACAACGAGCTCTCCAGTCATTGATCGCCAAGGCATGCATGTCCATGATTCAACGTGATTTGCTTCAAAGTTCTTCCTTGCTAACCACCCTCGATCGATCTTTGGGAGGTTCAGAAATTAGAACATCTCATGTGGCAATTTTATGGGCAACATGTGAAACTACATCATCTCATTATTCTACTATTTCATATTTGTTAAGCTTTACTTAATATTTCTGGGCTAGTTTTATATATATAACTATCTCCGTCGTTCCCAATTCTATCCTATGCAGACAATATCAGGTGGGTTGTCACTTTGGGTATATCACTAATGATATAAATTTAGCTTCACCAAAGGAAAGCCTTCCATGGCCATGAAGAGGTTCTGATTATCAGTCTTAGATTTGTGCATGTAACTTGTATTAAACAATTTGTGCAGATCACCCATGACTTGATTGAATTGACCCAAATCAACACTCTGTGCTCTGATATGTTTATCAAGTGGTATGATCCTGTCGGAAAATCGAAGTTACTCGTATGGTCCACAAGTTGCGACATGCTACAACACATGATGGCTATGATAATCTTGAAGTGGAGGGCAAGTCTGATATTTCTGGAACTAGTTTTGATGAAATGAATGTAATATGAGTATATCTTGATCCTAATACATGATTCTCGATGGCCATGCTTTCTTTGGGATCCAAAATCTATGTGACAATATGAGCATGACCCGTTAGAGCTAGAGATGGTAAGATTGTGTCCATGTAGATACAAAATTGAAGTAAACAGGTACATGCGGGCAAGTCAGAGATGGAAGATGCTGCCAATCTGAACTCACTTTTCTATGACCCTCTTTCGTATTCTATCAATTTCACCTCACCTTTTTGTCGCTTCTTGCTTTGGAAAAAAAACAATAAATAACTTCTATCTATATTGACCAGTAATTCTTAATGTGTATCTATTGCATCTTTTAATTTACTTACTCTAAGTCAACTGCTGGTTTTTATAAGGAAACCACTAGTGGTTTGTTTTTACTTATGTTTAGGAAGAACATTGTCAGAATGACACAAGTCAAAATCTGAGAGATTTTGGCATCAAATTTGTATTTTGGGATGAATTCATTCACATGGGATGCTGTCTGTAATCTCTGTGATATGGAGATATATGTTGAAAACAGTATTATGGTAAAAATTTTAGAGCTTATTTGTATAAACAAAGTCAGGGAACAGGAGCTCCCGTTGTACTACAGGGGGCAGAGAACCAAAGACTACCTTTAGGCCAAAGCAGCTCCAGTCAACGTTCTTCTGGGCCATGGCAAGAGGGCAGAGATTCAGAGGAGTAAGACAGAGGCATTGGGGATCTTGGGTATCAGAAATCAGACATCCCCTGCTGTATGTATCACACTACTCTTTTTCTTTCATTTCCTCATTGCAATCTTGGTTACTTCTATTTTCTCACCATCACGCTAGTCATTCAATTCGTGTGCTGCTTCTTTAACAAATTGTTACAGGAAGGCGAGAACATGGTTGGGAACGTATGAGACAGCAGAAGGTGCAGCAAGAGCGTATTATGAGGCTGCTTGGTTGATGTGTGGAACAAGAGCAAAAACCAACTTCCCGTTTGATCCCAATTGTGCCCACAATTCAAGAGCACTTTCTGAAAGTGTGAAGGGCAAGTTACACAAGTGCTGTACGGCTAATTCTCGCAAGAAGTGAAGGCCGGCGGCAAGACGAGTCCGGCCAGTTGGGGACGAAGCCGGCAGGGGATGAGTTCATAGAAGGAATGATTGAAGAACTTATCTACAATGGTTATATGGAAATCACTTCTCCCTCTTCCTCTTGGCAATATAATCTAGTCATATAATCTAGATTGCATGTCTGCAAGTTTGTGTACGTTATTGGGTTGAATTGAATGTAAGATGTAATGCACAATAGAGTTAGCATGGAAGCAAACGGGCCTCTATTTTGTTGGGTTGATCCCGTACTAATTTCGAATTGAACGTAATTAGTGATTTGTGTACAATCAAACGAAAAAATCTTATTAATGAAAATTTTTTATTATTTAAAATTATTTTTTAAAATAAGAAAATCTATAAAAATTATTTAAAGTCCTATTCGATAACCCAAAGAGCCAAATACATTTGCCAACAACTAATAACCCCATGGCCACACTTACTCCTAATAATGCTAATTTGGAAGCTTTCAAACTTTTAAATCCCATGGCCCCATTAATGGTTTTCTCTTATCAAGAGAAGCTCTTAATCCCGTGCCTATGCTCATTTTAATCTAGAGAAAATAATAAAGAATTAAGTGCAAATGGACATGCACCATGTCCACATTATTATTAGTGAGATTTATAAGGATATGGGTAAAAAAATTTTGATAAAAGAATGCATAGAAAAAAGTATTAATCATACTTTTCTTGCATTAATAAGATGAGACTTTTTAATATAAGCTTAAACTTAAACTTTTATCAATTCAAAGTAAATCCAAGTGTTTGACAAATTTTCCAATTACTTTTATTAACTCGAGTCCACACAAAAAAATATTAACTTATACTAACTTTTTTGTATTAATTTTTTTAAAAATAAACTCCATGGAAAAAATTATTTTTGAGTTAATTGGAGTTAACAGAAAGTAAAGACCGATAACACCTCCATTAGTTCAAAAACATCAATTCCCAAGATGGGCAGTTTAGGGAGATGAGTTCTAAACCTTCCCGCGGCCACCACCCGCCGGCGCCGTCGTCACTCATTTTCCGGCGAGCTTTTCCGATCACCTTCTCGTGCGTGCCGTCTATACTTGGCCTTGAAATGCACTTCCCCGCTAGACTCATCAACCGTTTCTCACCGACCTCCCATTGGAACTCGGCCATTAGCTCCAAAGTTGGGAGTGGCTCTGTACAGGAAGCATTGCTTCTCTTTCGTCAAATGGTGCAGTCGTCCATCAGACCGGACCACTTGACCTTCCCCTTTGTGTTGAAGGCTTGTTCCCGCCTTTGCACTCTTCACAACTCGGAGATGGTCCATGCCCATGTCGTCAAGTCGCCCTTCTCAGGCGATGTCTTTGTCCAGACGACGATGATGGATGCGTATGTGAAATGCAGTCGCTTGGACTTAGCTGAGCAGCTGTTCGAAGAAATGAATGACAGAGATGTGGCTGCTTGGAATGTAATTGTTGGTGGTTTTGCCCTTGACGGTCTTGTCGGTAAGGTGTCCAATGGTTTTAAGAGATTGAGGTTGGAAGGTGTTGAACCTGATTCGTTAACGATAATCAGCTTGGCTCAAGCTAGTTCTTATGTTAATCAGTTGCATGCAGTGAGGTCAGTTCATTGTTTGGGTATTCGGTTAGGTGTTGAAGATGATGTTTCTGTTGCAAATACGTTAATGGCGTCGTATTCTAAGTGTGATGATTTACTCTCGGCTAAGTCTATCTTTGGTGGCATAAGTGAGAATTCGAGGACGGTTGTTTCATGGAATTCGATGATTGGGGGGTTTTCATACTGGGAAAGAGCCGCAGATGCTTTCCATTACTTCTCCCAAATGCGTAAAGGAGTCGTCAGGCCTGATCTGAGCACATTTCTTAGCTTCATTTCTTCTTGTTCCAAACCCGAAGTCCTCTTCCTTGGTAAACAGATTCATTCTTACGTTCTCAAAATAGGTTTTGCTTCTTATATTCCTGTGATAAACACCCTCATCTCTATGTATTCCAAGTGTGGGGATTTTTCTAGCTCTTGTCATATGTTTGATAACATGAAGGAGCGAACATGTGTGTCTTGGACTGCCATAATCAGTGGGTATGCTCGAGAAGGAAACATTGACGCAGCATTAAACATGTTTATAGCTATGGAAACTTCTTATGAGAAACCTGACGAGGTAACAATTGCTGCATTATTATCTGCTTGTAGCCACTCGGGTGCCCTTGACGTTGGGAGGTGGCTTCATGTTTATGTCAAGGACAGAGGTTTCGAGCAAAATGATATGGTCTGCAATGCATTGGTAGACATGTATGCTAAATGCGGGAGTTTACTTGAAGCTCGAGAAACATTTGATTCCATGCATGGGAAGACTGTAGTTTCTTGGACTGCAATGATTGCAGGCTATGGCATGAATGGAAATTCGAAAGAAGCTTTGGCTCTGTTTCTGCAGATGGTAGACCGGGGTGCGTGTCCAAACGAACTGACCTTTTTAGCTGTCTTACAAGCTTGCACACATGCTGGGTTTTTGAAGGAGGGGCGGAAATGTTTTGATCAAATGAAAAATGTTTACAGCCTGAGTCCTGATTTAGAGCATTATACTTGTATTGTTGATTTGCTGGGTCGTAAGGGGAAATTGAAAGAAGCACTCGAGTTTATAGAAAGCATGCCCATCAGACCTGATTCTGGAATATGGGGCTCCCTTCTTGGTGCTTGTAAACTTCATCAAAATGTTGAGATTGCGGAATATGTTGCTCATCGGCTCTTCGATCTTGATCCAAATAATGCGACACCGTACATTGCAATGGCAAACATCTATGCGGCAGGGAGAGGTGGGATAGTGTGGCCAAGATTCGAGGCATGATGAGAAGTAAAGCAGTTCAAAAAGCTCCTGGGCAGAGTCTTGTTCGGATAAATGGGCAAAATCATATTTTTTGTGCCGAGGATAGATCCCATCCCGAAAGTACATTCTTGTATGAAGTTGTGAAGAATCTTAGCTTGCTGTTTGAGACAACCATGGTAACTTCCGGTTGGGAGTAGTTCTATATATATGGTCTCAAGACTTGCATTAACAATGTAGGCCGGGGAAAAGGCTTGTTTACAGGATAGTATGTATCTAAATATTTGGCTTAAATGTAGGGAAGAAAATATGTAAATTGTAAGCCCATGGGTTGGAGATTTTACGCTGCTTTTTGTCATTATTATACCTGTAAATTTGTGCTTTTCTAATGGCCACATATTAGGCTGATGTATTTGCCAGCTCCGTTAACCTATTAAATATTTAGTGAAATATTGTTTAAATTTTCTGAATAGTGAAAACATGCTGACGTGTTGTTGCCATGGGAATGATGAAAATGTCTTGATGAGCTATCTAGGGACGAATGAGCAATGGGAGTATGCCCTTGTTTACTTCTAATCATAAAGATAATTTTTACGTTCTAATTGCTTTCATAGTGCATAACTCTATGACTTTTAAGTAGTTTGTAGTATGAGACATGAGACACAACGGCATCCAATAAAAAGGAGCAGGGCTGAAGCAATTGACAATCAGCATTCACAATTTGGTAAGACAAGACCCTAAGCTTACAAAGTTACAAACGATGGTGCTAACAATACTCGCGTAACTAGTTTACAGTGACAAACAGGCCACACAGAATGGTAAATGACCATGAAATCTTAGTAGGCTTACTTCTCCCTCCCCTGCCCACCTCTGCTAACAATTTTTTCCCTCCTAGTCACGTTTCGAGGAACCGTTGCGGCAACTCTTGCCCTTTTTATTTGAGGTAGAACCTCAACGGCATCACTTCCACCAACAAGATCGGTTTTGCCAGTGGCATTGCTTTTGTCAACTAAGGAAGCCGATGCTTCACTTAGAACATCATGACTTCCTTCGGAATTGCTGACGGCCAAAACGCCCTGCTCAAACTAATGTGACCACCATGGTTATGCAGTTCCATCAGGGGGCTGCACTTCCGGCTGACATGCTAGTAAATAAAAAATATTTAGGCATCAACACAATCGGACTAGGCCAGAAATTTTGTGCTGAAGTAAAAACACACACAAGGTAAGCCAAAATTTTAGTAGCAACACTAAATTTCATGTTGAGATAAAAAACAAACATAAGGTAAGCCAAAAATTTATTAACACTTCTGTTTTCTACTGATCAAAGCTAACATAATAAATTCAACTTGATGATATGGTGACGACAATGATGATGCTTCAGGATAAAATGCAGCAGGGGCAGACTGTTAAATATAAAAATGGTTATGCAAACAAACCTATGGCCCTGAAAAAATGATACAAAACAACTAAACGGAGCTAATATGTATCACAAGAAAATATTTTAGATCTGGAGTACTAAAATGATTTCAAGGACACAACTAAGTCAAGATTTATGGTAAAAAGACTAATGTAAAAAGACACGCTATAACATAGACATAAACACTTTTCCACCATTCACAACAACACTCTACATGTCCACTCTAGCAAAATGTGAAATTTTGGAAAGAGGAGAAATTTTTTAATGGTTCCATCAATTATATTATATAATTAACATATGAATTCACCTACAAAATAAGTAAGACACCTGCGTCTTCATATTTCGCAGAAAAAAATGCCAAAATTAATCACCTTTAATTTTGCACGCATTAAAAACATAAGAAATTAACAATCGGGACAATAGAAATCATATCTTCAACTGTGAAAGCGCAAAAAACGATCACAATGTTTTAAAAACATATGCAATAAAAAATTCAGACCTGTATAAATTTTCTATTATAAACATGCTAGATGCATCTCACCTCGGATGGAATGCTTTGGCATCCTCTGCAGCTGTGACCGCTTGTTCACATTCCTTAACCACTGGTACCTCTCCTACATGTTAAAGATAGATTAATCATTAACATAACAAAAAATAAATGTATCCTGGTGACAATTATGATATACATCTCCTGCAAATAATCATTACATTCACCACCAACAAGGTTTCATATGCGTTGTCTCAGCTACTTGATTTGCAAAGAATAATTCCAACCTCCAAAGAAACAGCCACATTTTGAGTTGAACCATTTAAAAAACACACAAAATAGTAGAGATTCATGTTACCAGAAAAAGTGGGAACTTACCATTATGATGCAACACTATGATTTCTTGATTAAGAAAATTTTGTAAATTGTCCTCTTGACTATCTTCATTATTCCTCCTCACTTCTGGTGCATAATTAAGTCATTTAATGGTTTAGCAATATTCTTTATTATTCAATAACAGTTGATGCATAATGGAAAAACTGTAATGCTTATCTATAGCATTACCTCACTTTTGTCAGGCACTATAGGAATGTGAGAGGCAGACCCATTTCCATACAAAGAAATACTCTGCCCATGCCCATTGACATATTCTTTGTTAGACTTAAATGTTAAATCCTCATATCCTGAATCACTTACATTGCTTTCTAAAAGAACAGACCCAGCTATATTTTGTCCAGAAGCAAGATTTTCCCGCAACTTGACTACATTTTCACAGCAGTTGTCAAAAGGTAATCTCGTATTCAATTCTCCATGACAACCTTCCTGCCTTGGAGCAAGTGAAGAATTTACACCCTGAACTACCCTATTTTCAATCCTAACATTGTGATCTGATAAAATGATGGCATCTTCATTTTAAACATTAATACCACTTGTTACAACCAGAGGTTGTGACTCGGCAACCTTGCCGAAGGCCATTGGTTGTATTTTCTGACCCAGCGGTCTGAGCAACCATCTTAATCAACTCCAGAAAAAAGTAAAACAATCATATTAAAGATAACACCAGCTATAAAGAAAGCAGAAGACATCCTTTTATTTGAAGAAGCAATAACAACTGAACCCTTGTGCATCTTACCTTAGAAGATGCTAGTAGATGACTGGTCGATGGGTTTTTATCATTAAAATAAAGGGAACCAGCAGATGGTGGGGTTCTAAATCCAAACTTAAAGGATGAGGGAGAAGCCCAAGGAGGTCGAGATGGCATGCATAATTTTGCCAAGTCTACTGGAGAGCCTTCATCCCTAAGTTCGTCCTGCAATCAACATTATGATCAGAAACAGAATGAATCATGGCCATCCAATAAATATGCCAAATTAATAAAGTTCCCATTGTATACCCACTGGTTTAAATGTGAAAGCAGACAATCAATTACAGACATCCATGCTGCTGACCTTAGTCTAGCTTAGAAAAGGTATAGATGAGATAATAACGATAAACCTCTTATTTTCATTCCCAAGAAAGTTACCCAGAGTAAAGCGGGAATGAGTCTTTGAGAACATAGAAAAGTGAAGAAAACAACAGACATGTACAACGCAAAAAATATTTAGGTTCACTCACTCAACTCCAAAAGAAGACCCACTACAGTCTACAGATTTGCATTAAACAGCTATTCATATGAAATCAATAAGCACCTCATGCAACCAAGAAAAACTCGAAAGCATAAAATGTTGGCAGACACTCCACAGCTATCAAAACAGCCAATTGTAAAAAAGAAGGGCCAAAGCATCCTCAAAATGCCACCAAACGATTATATAAAAATAAATCAACTGAATGTTGAAGGCAGATGGACTAACGTATGATGCAGTAGTATTTAAAGAGCAGGGCCCATGGTCTGACTCCAATGTTTTTGTCTTCACCAAGCTCTTCTCTTGGATCCACTTCTTGGCTTCCATGACAGCAATATCAGGCGTGTACGCTCAGATTGTAGGGGAAGATAAAGCACTCCAACTTTTTAGTGTTCGAAATAAACCATAAGCTGACTTTCCCATAAGAAACAAAAACGTCAACATCAAGGAGAGGCAAACATACCTCTTGAAGATATTTCATTCGTTCTTGCCCCATCAAGCCCTTTTGAAGCAGGAGAATCTACTGCTTTTAATTCGATCAACTTTGTTAGTTTAATGCACTCTTCCCTACGGATGCCATACCAAGTTTCTCTTCAGATAGAGTCATAATAAAAATCAGAAACTGAACAAAACCAAAAACAGACATACAACTTGGCAAAGGTTATAGAGTTCAATAACCTAACCTAGGTTATAAAAAATTAGCAAAACTCCCAAAGCACAGAGTGATATAAATAAAAGTGCCTGTATCATTCCTTAAATTTTTCCCTGTTTCTTTCCAACTTAAAGTGAATGCATCACAAAATACAGCCAAGAAAATTGCTCTCATCTTATAAAAAATGGACACACAAGCTACACTCACCTCAGAGAAAGAAAACACTGCTTTAATTACCTCGTAAATGTCGCTTGTAGAAGTAACTGCTCGATTAGGTGTTTAATACCAACTCTTTGTGTGGGTGCTATAAGATCCTCCAAAATACATTTATTTGGTTCCGAAATAGCATCTTTCTGTCATGAAATAAGGGAGAGGAAAAATTAGGTTGTCCGGAAATTACAACAGATATCTACCAAAATTGATATTTAAATAGTAGAAAGTCAAAATTCCAACTTATACATGTAAGTTTAACAACCAGATTAAAAGCCATACACTGCAAACTTAAACTTGCCTGAGGCCCATCTTTGTTTTCCTCAGACAAAATGCTTAAAGCTTCATCATTTTCATCAGCATCAGTAGAAGAAGTGCGGAATTACTTTCCGCATCTGAATCAAGAAACAGAAACTTCTTCAACGCACTTAAAAAAACGCAACTAAATTCCAAATATATACGTACAAAGTGACCAAATTTCCAAAAAAAACGACGAAGCTTCAAAAAATATTCCCATTTCATCTTCAATCCAACCACACAAACCCACCCCCCTTCCGCCGCCGCACCCCCACCCGCGGAAAAAAGTTCAACTCTCGAGAACAAATCCTGACGAATTCTCCGATCAAACTTGCCAAAAACGAACCACCATCAATCCATACAAACCCTAAAGAAAAAGAAGAAATTTTCGCCCAAACACGACTTCATAGGGCACCCAAGAAGCACAAGCTAATCCACAAATTTGACAGAACACTGCTAAAACTGCACAATTTCTCTCATTTCAGACCAAGATTCGAGAACAAAAGAGTTCTCCAACCACCCCGTCAAACCCAAATCGCCATTATTGCACGCACAGATCAAACAAAAGTTTGATGCTCATCACCAAAACTCAAATACAAGCACACACCGGAACCAGGCGAGGAGTAGGAATCGTCGTCGGAGCGACAGAAGAAGAGAATCTTCCCTGCGCCAGCGGCCAGGGTGCGGGCGGTGGAGACGAGCCAGATGGGCGCCGGGGAGCGGCGGGGAGACTCCGGCGGCGGCGGTCGGGCGTAGGGTAAGGCGGCGCGGGCGAGGTTCCGGCGGCCGACGATTTTCCCGCCGAATCCTAGGCGGCGCGGGCGGTCGCCGGCGGCCATGGGTGGGATCCGGCGCGAGAGGGGAAGGAATAACCGGATTTTGCCTGTCACAAACTTCAAATTTGTAATTAACAAATTGTTAAACCTTAAATCTGATTAATTAATTGAAAAAGTCAATTATTGTTTTCTTATCTTTTTGGTAAATCGGGTCAATCTGTGAATAGATTTGATTAACGAACGGGTGTGATTGATGTTCTGCTAGTGTAAATATTATGTGAATTTTTATATATTTATTGGATATAATTTTAGAGCATAATGCCTAAAAACACAAATCAAATTCCTCACCTAGGTGAGCAGTCTGATTTATAATTATGCTATAAACTATGAACAGATAGTTTATAATTTTAAGGGTCTGTTTTATAAATAAAAAAATGTCGCATTTATCCTTAGACATAATGAGATAGGTGGAGTTAAAATATGGGGTGAGGGATAGTAAGATTGGTTCATTTTGATTGATTAAGATTTTAGTATGTTATATTGTTTTTATATTTCTATCTCTTTATATTAAATCGTTGAGATTTTTTTTGTTCTTATCGTGTTTTGTTTTTATTATGTTGTAGTTGATTTTGAACCCACGATCATTTTGAGATCCTTTAATATTTACTTAATTTAAAATTATGATTAATATAATTTATTGTTAGGAAAATATTCTATTATAATCCTCTTCAACTATGGGGGATTTTTACTCCTTTAATCACGCTTCACTTCGTGTTAGGTTAGATGAGTCGGTCAGCTGGACCAAAGGTACCCTTGTTGTGCAAATAAATTGTGCGAGTAAAAAGATTAAATAAAAATAAAATGTGGTGAGTGAAAAATAAAAATCCAATATTTTTTACCTAGTTCCTTAAAGTTCAAATAATCATAAATTTACTATTTTTTCTTTAATTTTACATTTTATACAAAATAGTGGATTTTGTCGTGTTTTGAATTGACTTGCCTTTGATAACTTTAACTCAAATGCCCTACTTCGTCACTTTCTTATCTTTCAATCTTCAAAAGAGTATCCAAAAATAGTAAGTTAGCAAATTTTGTCTCGAAGTGAGGTCTAAAAACTTTCAAATTATTTTTTGAGTAATAATAGACTGCACCGAACCATTTTGAGTTGGTTCAGAATAAATAAATGCTAATCGGGTCGGATGGCATACATGTGCTTGTTCTCTCTCTACGTGTGTCAATCTGCGGTTGGTGCACAATGCGCCAATTGGTTTTGGATAATGGGCAGGCTAGGGGTTTGGGTCTAGTCATGATCACAGTCAACCACAATGCAGGCGAGATAGGCAGATGCAAACGGACCAGATGGACCTTGCTACAATGGTGGTGCAACGCCAACTTGGAGGGCTCTAGCGATGATTTTTTCAGCGACTGAGGTGAGGGGTGACCGCCCTTATCAGTATTTATCAGATCAATAAAGATTTTGGCGGTGTCCTGTAGACGGAGACGCGTCCAATCAATGGTGGTGGTATTGGAAAGTTCTGGCATAACTAATTTTCAACCAGATTCTTTCGTTGTTTTCCGGCGACTACGACGGCTTACTGCGGCAGGACTTAACTTTTTTGTAGCTGGCAATAATAGGGACAGAATGGAGACGTCTTCTTGTCCTGCGGTAGCTCCGGTTGGCCGGACAGAGGCCGGAAAGATGGCGGTGTTTTGTTCATGGACTTTTTGGTGGGCCTTTTTGGGTGATTTTTTCGGCCAGGGTGACTTCCTCTCTGACAGATATTGGTTGAGCTTTGTTCTTAATGTTTAGGGGAGGACGGTGAAAGTGTCGACGTGGTCGCCAATGGCCTGGGCTGGCCAAACATAGGTCTAAAAGTTTATTTATGAACTTTTTGTATTGCTACTCCAAAGGGTATTTTTTGGGCTATTTTTTCAACGATTTGGGGCGCCTTCAGCGATGTCTCTCAACTTGGGTTTGTTGACGGCTATGAGAAAAGTACAGTGGTGTAGTGAATTGGCTGGAAGCGGCCTTGTATGGTCAAATAGTGGTCTGAAAGATGTTGGCACGACTGTACCTTTTTCTAAGCAACACTTCTCTCCTGGCTTTTTGACAAGGATGGTTGTCGAAGACGGTGGTTCTCGGCTAGGTTCTGTCAAGACCACTCCAATATCTACATCGGTGGGCTAGGGTGTCGCTAGAGGTGTTGTTCCAGCGAGGGGCTCCTCCCCTTTCTTCTTCCTTCTCTTTTTCTTCCTTTTTTTCATTTTCCTCCTTTTTTTATTTTTCTCCACACCATCCCCTTTTTTTAGCGTGCCCCCCACACTCACAAATTTGTCATAGAGTATTTATAATACTCAAGCTACCATTTTTCCCATCGGATGGTTCCATATTTGATGACCTAACATCTTTACCAACCTCTTCTTATCCTCAACTTTTCTTCTTGTAGAATAGGAATGATGTTAACGACGTTTGTTTGGGAAGAATAATTTACACAAGTTTGGGAAGAATAATTTACACAAGTTTGTACACGGTTAGTCATGTTCATGTTCATGCCCATTCAAATTCTACCTAAATTAAGAATAAAAAATATTAATATATTTTTTATATATTTATAATTATATTATCAAATTAAATTTTGTTATTTAACCGTATATACTTAATTTATATTTTTAATGTTTTTAATATATTTATTTACATATTTTTATTTATTATTTAAAAATTAGAGTATAATTCTAATCGAGTTAAAAATATTAAAATTATATTTAGTTATTAAAATTTAAATTAATTAATATTTGTGTATAATTATATTTTTTGTTAAATATAAATAATTTTTATTATTTTTATTTAATAATAATATCATAATATATATAAAATTAATTTTATATATTCTTAATATATGTTATTAATAAGTATTAATACACCCGCACATCGAACGGGTCTTTGGCTAGTATTTATAAAATTTAAATTAAAATTATCTAGATAAAATTCTTTTTATTATAAAATTTACAGCATAAAAAATAAACTTATCTTATCCATCGATACAGATCACGTGTATGTTATATAGTTCATTAGGAACCTGGATTTTGAGTGTTCATTCATGATACTTAATAATTATCCATCTAAAATATCGTAAAAAGTCAAATATTGTATAAATTGAATTAATTTAATAAATAAAACTAATAATTTAACCTTAAAATTTATTCTCGTAAAACAATAAAATAATTATTATACATGTTTAGTACTCTTATTTTCTTTACATATGGTCGAACTTACCACTTTGTTCCGGACAGAATTCATAAATTAGACTTATAATTATTATTTTTTAAAATAAAAAAATACAAATAATTAATCAATCGGCCACTTGCAGCCCTAATCAAATGCTAAAAAAAAAAAATCAGATTTTGACGCCTTTATAGGCTTTATATTGTAGCAGAAAAAGAACCCACTCAAAAAGTTAAAAAGGCAAAAGATAAAAGAACAACGGGAAGTGAAATTCAGATACCAATTAGTTAGTTTTCTGGGCCCCGCATGCGTACTTTCCACTCTCGCCCCAACGTGGGCCCACGCCTCCACTTTTGCTAGTTGCCCCGATCCCACCCCTTATCCCATTTTACAGATGGTTTTCACTGTCCGGCTCTTCCTCACTACTCTTCATCTTGCAATTTTTAATATAACCAACAAATAAATCATTTCCATGACCAATAACACCTTGTCAAATCACATTGTAAAAAGAGTCAAATTCGTTATCAAAATTAAAATCCTTATCAAATCAAACATTATGTTGTTAGAATTGAGCCAAGTCAACTACATTATACGTGTAGTTTTCAATAAATCATCTGCACAATTTTTTCTTTCAGCCATGATTTCCTTTCACTCGTACAATAAATATCTCAAGCCTTTAAAATATAATGGAAATTTCACCTCGCACGAAACTAAGTGATCTTAATTAACGAGGTTAGGAACTTAGCTTTATTTTTTCCTCAAAATAAATCAATAAACATAAAACACATGAAATTAGTAACGATTGGTAAATTTTCTACTCCTTCAATCTAGATCCAACCACCACAAAAGTTGCCGGTATTCTTTCCATCTTAGATGTATATATATATACATATACACGAAAATAATAAGGTGTGAATTTTTTTAACTTGTAAATTTTATAAATTTGGATCGCAACTATAAATATTTTATCCAAGAAATCACATTTATTAATATTTTAAGAAGTACCTATAACCTCATATATATATATATATATATATATATATATAATCACCCAATGCACTATTAAATAAAAAATTATTGGTTATAACATAAGTTTACAAAATTTACATTTAAAAAATATTAATATTTTATCATTTTTATGTATATATGTATATATATATATATAGAACTCTCAATTTTTCCAACGATAAAAATATAAATGTATAACTATTATTTAAGACAAAATAATATGTATTTTAAATACTAAAAACATTTTTATTAAAAAGATGCGAAATAATAATCATAAGCCTTATGTTGACCTTATAACGGGAATGGGAACGTATAAATGTCATTTAAAATGAAAAAATAATATTTAAAATATAATCAAGATCAACGATAAAAAATATTATCTATAAAAAAATAAATTCAACTCATAATAAGATTTCTATTGTTATATTAGTTTAAAAAAATACAATGACATAATAATAAGATGAATAAATGAAAGGAGAAAAAGAAAATATCAAGGGGGAAGGAGTGGGGGGGCAGTGATGGTGGTGGGCAAAGGTCGGTGTCGTCACCCGTTTGCCGCTTTTACCCTTCCCTTCCAACCCTTTTCCCTCTCCTCCTCTCCACTCGTTCTGCGTCGCACCCAACCCCCGCCGCCGGCGCCGTTGCCGGATTCATGGGTTGAGGCTCTCCGCCACCTATTGGATGGAGTGGGACAGCGATTCCGACCCCAGCGGCGAGGACGAGGGCTTCCTGCTCAACGACGGCGGCCCCTTCTCCTTCACCATCGGCAGCCTCCTCCAGTCGGCGCCTTGCGGGTTCGTTGTCACCGATGCGCTCGAGCACGACCAACCCCTCATCTACGTCAACACCGGGTTCGAGCTTGTCACTGGCTACCGCGCCGACGAGGTCCTTGGCCGGAATTGGTATGTTTTTTTTGTTCCAATTTTGTGGGTTTTTTTTTTTTGGTGTTGATTTTGGGGGTGGAACCATGGAAATGCCCTATCAATCGTTGAGTGACTGGGCAACTTTTTTGTGTTTCGCTGATATGACCAAGGATATGAGTTTATTTAGCGTGATGATTGAATTTAGGGCTTTTACGAATTGGAAATTAATTGCCTTGGAGAAATATTTGGTAGGGAATTGGCAGGATGTAGTTCTAGCCAGATTATCCGCATTGTGAATACTATTTGCCTAGCTATTTGGCTTGCTGTTTGAAATTGAGGTTGTTACGAAGTGGAAATGGATTGTCTTGGAAGCATTAATGGTTGGAGGTAATTTTAGACGGATTATTATATGCATTGCGAATGCAATTTTTGGTCTAGCTATTAGGCTGAGGCTCCCACTGGCTTTGCTTGTTGCTGTCAATGGAAATGTCATAGTCTGCGAGGAAATAATTTGACTACTTTTGAGAGACATTGATTTAGCTGTTTTGGGGGTCTAAGAGAGGAATATGTCAGCATTTCTTTTTGCCTAGATAATCCTTACGAGTGTTACTCTGGATATTTGTTACCACAACCATTCTTTTTAAGCAAACCACCAATCTGCAATAAAGCATTATATGCATGTGACACATAGCGCATATGATTACTTGGTTTTTATTCAGAAGGAATTGCTCCTGTTTTGTGGGGGACATTGTGATGTTCATCATGTCAATGAAGCATGTAGAGAGTTTGTTAGATTGATCGATTGGAACAAGCCTTTACCCTCATCCATATATCTAGTTCACTGACAGACTGGTCTATATCAACCATCAACTAGTAGTCATTGCTGCCAAAATGGTTTTTTCATCTCTACTTATATGTCTGTGATGCTTTAATTCATCTCACCATCTTGCTGAACCAGAAAGAGCAGATTGTTGTTTCTTCTAAATTTGGCAATTGTTTTTAGGGGGACCAAGTTGTGTTTATTTATTTATTTTCTGCATTTGATATCTCGTTTCAGCAACCTAAATAGCAGATTATAGCAATTGTGCAACATGCAACAACGAAAAAAATTTCTTTGACTTATTGTTCACTGAATTTACATTCATGGCTTGCAGCTTTTATAATTGCTTTAATTTTTGGTTGAACTAAATTATGCACCCGGAAGCTGATGAATTTTGCTTTCTATTGAAATTTGTCTCATGACTGTGAGAATGTTGTTTGTCATCACTTGTGTGTTTTTAGTTTCCAAGAGACTGCAGTTAAGATGGCAGCAATTAGATGAAAGCAGTATCTACTTTTTTGTGATTGGGATTGATTAAAAAATACTTTTGTTAATTAGAATCAATTAGTTTGTGATTTAAATTGATTATTAAATTGTGTGATTGATTGGTTTATTATTTATTATTGAGTAGTAAAATGAAATGTTGAACAATTATTTTTTATACTATTAATAATCTAATGATATTTTATTATATTTATTATATGTAGGTTTTAATTAGTAATTTCATTAATAATGTTTAAGTTTTTAAATATGACGACTTGTAATATATTTGACTAATGTGTGTTTATTTGTGTAATATTATTGAAATGGTTTTGTCTATCTATATATTATAATCCTAATTTTCCTATATCAATCAATTTCCAAATATCTCCGATATTTCTCCGACATTTCTCCGAAATGTCTCTAAGAGGAATGACCGACAAGTTACCGATATCCGAAATGGGAAACCTTGATGCAAACATCTTGGGGAGAAAGTCGTGTGGGTTACTGCTAGCCTGCTTTTCTATTAAATCTCATCTTAAATGGCAGCATGCTAAACATACACGGCCAGTAACAAATTCTGTACAAGATGTTGCATCTAGTTTGCTACTTAGGGTCTATTTGGTTGTCCTGAAATCATATGAAAGAAATGTAAAATCTGGAAATAAAACATTTCTATATGTTTGATTGTTTAGAAATTTAGTCACAAAAAATTTTATTTGCAGTCAAAGCAAGTCTATGTAAAATTTTACAAAGTAACTTTTTCTTGTGGAAAGCTAAAGAAATTAGGGAAAATTTTGGGAGACACACATGAGAATGAAATATTTCATTTTTATTTTATTTTCCTACTATCCAAACATGTAAAAGAGATCTTTAAAATTTTCATGTCATTTCATTTCATTGTATTTCCATTTCCTTTGAAATTATTTTTTTCATTTACATTATTTTCATGTCAACCAAACGGAACCTTAATGAAAATTTCTCACTACCAATGATAGTTAAAATCTAACACTCAAAACATATATAATCATGAGGGCAAATCCGTGGAGCAACTCATGCTTGTCAATCAGGAACTGAATCCGGTTACTGGATAAAAAATTTTCATGTTTGTTTTATTTCTCAATTTCTGTATCAGGTTCTTTTGAGATGTTCAATCTCAGTGTGATATCCTCAAAAAACTGATCCTGGTTCATGATCTTGGATAGTAATCTCGAAAATATATGGTTGAATTGATATTCTAGCACTTCGACTACCGATTTTCTTCTTCTTCTTGTTACCATCTAATGGGATGTAAAGCTTGAATGAAAAACATGTCTGTGGTTTCATTGCTTGTTGATTTTGAGGTTATTGATTAAAACTGCTAAGGCTGGTGTGGTGGTGTACCCGATTAAGCATTGAGCATTCAAATAAAATATTACAATTTTATACTTCTTAAAACCAGTTTTATTATAAATTGTGCAAAAATTCTTTGTTGAATTTCTCAGTATTTTCATTGTCAGACATCTTACCAGAACAAACGTGCCATAGTTGAGTCTCGGGTAATTAGGAGGAAAAGCAAGTCATTTGTATATCTGAATTATGTCCTTATGTGAAATATAATCATGCTAATAGTAACTATGTTTCATGGTCTATTGGAATTATTTTTTTTCCTTGGGTCTTGCCACAGGCTGATTAGTGGGTTTAATATATTTCAATATCATATTTCTGTTTTTGTTCACTAACTTCTACAAGCAGGATCTTGGCTTATAAATTTGATTCTAATTCTACAATATTCTGAATGTTAATTTTGAGGCATTTTCTTTTTAAACTTTTCAGCCGATTCTTGCAATGCCGAGGTCCGTTTGCTCAAAGAAGACATCCATTAGTTGACTCCACAATTGTTTCTGAAATTCGGAGATGTATGGAGGCTGGTGTTGAATTCAGGGGTGATTTGTTGAACTTCAGAAAAGATGGGTCCCCGCTGATGAATAAGCTGAGATTAACCCCAATATATGGAGATGATGATGTGATTACTCATGTTATTGGCATCCAATTTTTTACAGAAGCAAACATCGACTTGGGTCCATTACATCCTTCTTCTGCGAAGGAGCATGCTAGATCAACTGAGCGGCATCTTTCTGATCTATCTTCATATCGTCCGGTTTTAACCTGTCCAGGAAGTATTAGCCGTGAATATTGTGGTCTATTACAGATTAGCGATGAAGTGCTTTGTCAAAATGTATTTGCTAGGCTAACTCCCAGAGATATTGCTGCTGTTGGATTGGTTTGTAAACGGCTCTATGTACTGACAAAGGATGAAGAGTTGTGGAGAATGGTTTGTCAAAATGCATGGGGTCAGGAAGCAACTTGGGCCTTAGAAACTGTTACAGGCGCTAAGCAACTTGGATGGGGTCAGCTGGCTAGGGAGCTAACTACCCTTGAAGCTGCAGCATGGAGAAAATTTACTGTTGGTGGAGCAGTAGAACCTTCTCGTTGCAATTTTAGTGCTTGTGCTGTCGGAAACCGAGTCGTTCTCTTTGGTGGGGAAGGGGTTAATATGCAACCCATGAATGACACATTTGTTTTGGATTTGAATGCAAGTAAACCTGAATGGCGGCATGTTAAGGTTAGCTCTCCGCCGCCCGGCAGATGGGGGCATACACTGTCATGCGTGAATGGTTCTTGGTTGGTTGTATTTGGGGGTTGTGGCAGGCAAGGTTTATTGAATGATGTTTTCATTCTTGACTTGGATGCAAAACAACCTACTTGGCGTGAGATATCTAGTTTGGCTCCCCCACTTCCAAGATCATGGCACAGTTCATGCACTCTTGATGGCACAAAGTTGGTAGTTTCTGGAGGCTGTGCAGATTCGGGGGTACTACTCAGTGATACTTTCATGTTGGATCTCACTATGGAAAAACCTGTTTGGAGGGAGATACCTGTGTCATGGACGCCTCCTTCTAGATTGGGGCATACACTTTCTGTATATGATGGTAGGAAGATCCTGATGTTCGGTGGTCTTGCTAAGAGTGGTTCTCTTCGTCTACGGTCCAGTGATGTGTATACACTGGATTTGAGTGAAGAGAACCCGTGTTGGAGGTGTATAACTGGTAGTGGAATGCCTGGGGCAGGTAATCCAGCAGGAATGGCCCCTCCACCTCGTCTTGATCACGTTGCTGTTAGTCTCCCTGGTGGCAGGATTTTAATCTTTGGTGGGTCAGTAGCCGGCCTTCATTCTGCCTCACAATTGTACCTCCTGGATCCAACAGAGGATACTCCAACGTGGAGGATTCTAAATATTCCTGGGCGGCCCCCAAGATTTGCTTGGGGACACAGTACTTGTGTTGTTGGTGGGAGTCGAGCCATTGTTCTTGGCGGCCATACAGGAGAAGAATGGGTGCTGAGTGAGCTGCATGAATTGACGTTGACAAACCCAGTTTTATGAATATTTGGTGACAGTGGGTGGGCGGCACTATCCCCAATCGCATGAGCGTGGAGGATCAAACCGGAATCATGACAGGAGAAATAAAAGTGGAAAGTCACACTGGACTGTACTGGCATTATTGTTTGTCATGATAGCTGCACTTGTGCGGTGCTCTTTTTTGGGGGGCTATCAGTGAGGGCGATCCAGAGGTTAATATCGGTGAGCTGTTGAGAGACTAAAGTAAGGTGTTCTCTTCTTTTGTGAGTTCTTGTGCTTAAAAGGTAAATGGCCTTGTAGAGGTAGCTATACTATCTACAGATCTTTTTTTTTCTGTTTGGTTTTTAGCTTTAGTTTTTGCTGTTAATTTTATAAATGCGAAGCTTGTCTGTATATATAGTGGTATTATTACAATGCTCGCTTGCATGAACTTCCCCTGCAGTTGCCTTAGCTTTCCATTTTGCCCATTTGAGGGATTCTGATGTAGATGAATACAGTTACGGCGTGTCTGGCTGCAGAGGCTTGTATTTGGTATTCCTACACTACAAATTCCCCTTCTCTGTTATGTTGGAGAAAAAAGAAAATATTTCACTTATGCCAGAAGTAGTCGAATAATGCTGTGTAATCTGTTGTAGCTGAAGGCTCCACTTGAGTCTGATTTCGTATTGAAAAAAGAAAAGAGAAAAACTAGTGCAATTTCACGTGCTTATGCTCCGGCTCATTAGACCTTGCTGCTGCTTGCATCCTTTTTTTTTTTTTGCTAATGATTATTTTTTTCTTCAACATTACATTCCTCGCTGCATGTACTGAAACCTGGAAGTTGCAAGCGTTCCACTGATCCGGGGCTGCCACCATGGATGGCAAAATAGCTAAAGGCCACTTCTTCGGTGACAGTTTGGAAATTTATCTCACTGATTGGTGCAAAACTTGAATAAAAGAGATGTCTGATCAATGGCTCCCGGTTGCATGTATTCTTCCTTTTCTACTCAAAGTGCAGGTGAAATATGTTTTTGTCATATCATTCTCACTTGAACGTTGCATTTTGATCTCCTTTCTGTCTCTTCTGGGGGGCGATGGTGGATGCAGATGGGAATTGAAAATCGACTCTAAGAGGAAGTAGTTGAGCATATGGGAGAAGAGTTTCTCAGCTATTTTTGGCACGAAAGAAAATAAATATTATTCCATATTTAAATTTAAAAAATTTACATATAAACATCTTTTTAAAGTTTTATTCTCCATTAAAAAAAAATTAGTGTCGTTTTTTTTCACTTTAAACGTGGACGAAAACCATTTTTATAGTGTCGGTTGAATGATAACACTATTTCCTTCTTATAGCGTCGGTTGAAAATACTATTTTCTCCGTTTTAGTTTGTGTGCTCTTACATCATCTCTTAATCTTTCACCATTTTCCAACAGAGATTTATGGTAAATGGGCGATTCTTCCCATGGAGATGAAATAGTTTCATGGCAGGCAGTGTCAATAGATAGCTGCCAAATCCCTGGTGTTACAACCAAATGCTCCAAAAATATGCTTAAACTGTGAATGGAGTATCAACATTAGTATGGAATGTTGAAATTGAATGTTAACGAGTACACTTTTCACTTTCATTTAATAGGCATCTAGAAACTTGCCTCTTCAGTGGTGGGACGCCTCAAAAAATACCTTAGGCTATTGGACAAAACCTGCATTGGTGCACAAAATGGACAAGTTAGCACAATGCAAATTGCTGCGTTTAAAACATTCAAGATTCTCATCAGCTTGCCTGCTGGAGAGGTTTGATAAGGGCCCTTCCTTTGTAACTGACATGGAATTTTGCTTTTGCCAACAGACCCTAAATCATATATGATATGAAGAAGCTCTTGGTTAAAACATAGTTTGTAGTTCTGCAATGCTGGAACTGGAAGCAAATTGTGAAGTTCTACAAACCTCTGTATCAAATTCTCCTGATTCGACTGCGATGTTTATATCTGAAATAATCTTCACAAGATCTACAAGTAATCCCGGTCGATCAGCAGTCTCAACATACAGTAGGCTGCAACCAAATAGTTTAGCAGACAACTAGGATGATAGATGAATTATGGAGATCTGTTTCATACCTTCTTTCTGGACCATCATCATGCACGTTTATACGAGTAGCGATGTCGACATCAACCTGTCAACACAATGCCACAATAAGATGAGAAAAGAGAAGAAATCTTAACGATAATTGAAATGAGCTAACTCAAAACAAAGCCCATAAGCTTTTCGTTGAAAAGAAAGCAGCTCATCCCACAACTGCTAGCTACGAAATCATCACTACTACTTAAGTGTTACAGCAAACCAGAAGTAAACCATGCCACCAACAATGTACATCGATTGGCAAACAGAATTCAATTTGGCTACTTGTGGTTGCTTATTATGATCTTCCCGGACAACTGACTGTCTAATTTATAAAATCTAAAAAAGAAAGATCCTCAAAGGAAAAACTAATAAAGACCTCTTGTTTTGGTGGTTCCACTCCGAAGGCAGCTCCCAGAGCTAGCTGAGCACTTGATTCCTGAATCTCCCAATGGAGGCAAACGAATGAAAATTCTATTCTGTGAGATCGAGTCTTCTACTTTGCTAGAATGTAAATAAGATATTTGGTAATCAAGAAAACCATGAAGAAAGCATTACAGGGTGATATTGAAGTAAATTGTTGATAATTGTCAATCTTATTGCTTCCAGCAACTCTGGCTCATCAACTTTACGTCCAGTGGACCTGCATTTCATTGGTGATTTACATCAGTTTCAACATGGAAACAAGTGTTAAAAATAAAAAGAGGATGGATATATATCAACAAAGCAAAGCTTTCAAGCAGCTCAGCTAAAAACACATAAATCTCTAACAGACAAATAGATAGTATTTCCAAACAAACAAATTTACAGGATTTCTTGCAAGGAATAAAGACGGAAATGGGAACATTGTGGAAGGCCATTCAATGATACTTACGCTTTCGTGACAGCAAATGTGTTATGTTTACCAGAGGAGTCCAGAAACACATTAGCCTTGACAACATTGAGCCCTAGATTCTTGAGTGCGTTCATCTGCAGCAGAATATATGTGGTGAGATGAAAACTGACTTTGGGATGATAAGCCTCGTAGACAACAACAGTACACAGTCATAAAAAAGGCATAACAAGTTAAAACTAATTTGCCAAGCAATCTCTCAGCAGAAACTACAATTGTTAGGCCAACACATCATACACTGAACAAAAGAACAATATAAAACATTACAAGAAAAACAAACATACAGTATCAAGCAGCGCCCCCAAACGGTCGCCAAAAGTTATCTCAACAATAGTAGCATCAGGATCAGAGTCTTGGTCTATAACAACTTTGGGAGTAGGAACTGAATCAGTGTCGGTAGAGTTTCCTCCCTGTATAAAAACGAAAAAACCAAACATTTAGGCTGCGAAGAATCTGGAAGAATGTTCAAAACAATTATAAATATAATACTTCCGCATCTGTAGCAAGAGCAGCTTTTGCCAAATTCACAGTTCCATAGGACAATCTGAAATATTAAAAACATGCACACCCACAATCAATCTTTTGATGAAGAAAAGGCAAATCATCTTGCATTACAGCAAAAATGGCATCAAATTGTTATCGTCAAATTAAAAATAAGCTGCCCAGGAAACCAAATCATAAAGCCAACACCAATCTACAACCAATTCCACAAGGGCAAAACATGAGCTTCCCATGCCCGCAAATTGGATTAACCACCATTTTATCAAAGCAGGACAATTTCTTGTCAGAAAAAGCCATTGCAACGAACCAACATACCTCCCTTTGGACAGATACGCTCGGTCGACCACCCCCAGCTTCCCCAGCAACACAACTCCACCAACCCATTGATGCTTCTCCGCAGCATTTACAGCAAAGCACGCCCCCAACCCGCCCGATGCCAGCATCGACGACACCCCCGCCATCAATCCCAAGCCAAGAATCAACCTTTGAAGACGTGTGAAAGAGCTGAACCAAGCAGCTGGGCAAGCGAGCAAGCTAGCCAGGAAGCTCAACGAAGCTAGGAGTAGGAAGGGGAGGGAGCTAAGAAGAAGAGGAGGGGCAGGTAAGCGAGGTCATCCCGAACCCGTGGAGTTGGGTGTTCCAACCACCTCCTCCTCGTCGTTGTCTCCTGCACCACGCCCTTGGATACATCCGCCATGTTGAGAATGGAGTGTGAGCTCCTTTTCTTATCTGTTAGCTCCAAAAAACAGTACTGTCAATTTGTGGGAGTGATCGAGTTGCAGCCCATAAATGGTGGATCCGTTATCTCCTTTCCAAACACAAAATCTATTCTATAGATATCCTCTGGATTCTTTTATATTTTCTCTTATGTATAAGTAAGAAAGTGGGTACGAGAAGATGATTTTCAAGCTTTAGCGTACAAGCAATGGTGGTAGATTGAGTTGTTGTCTTCAAAGATGATGGCTGTGTTAATCTTTCTCAATCTGCAATTTAGCCGATGATCAGATCTGTTTAAAAGGTTGGCAACCATCATTATATTATTCTCAGATCGGCTCTATTGATATTATTCAATCCATGTTTTAACTTTTAATAGATTTGACAAATGTTTCGCGTATTTTTATCATCAGCTAACTCATTGGATCAATCTCATAATTTTCTGATCAAAACATCATGAGTTAATAATTTATAGTCATTGGTACAGTTTAACAAGGAAGGCATGGACTTTAATTGGTTCGAATATCACCTAACTCAGTTGGATCAATCTCAACAATTGTTTATCGATCCTATAATTTATTAATTTATTGTCATTGGTGTTCTAATTTAACAAGAACAGCAGGGAGCTTAATTGGCTCGAACAGATTTTTGAAAATAAAAATAATCTTTTTAGAACTTAAAATCTTTTAATTATATTACCTTGAAAATTTTATTTCATTTTATTAGTTGTTTTAATTGTATAAGGCATCCAAAGGTCAATGAGAAAAAAATAAAAAAAGACCATTTTTGTTTTGGCCCTCAAAGTTGGCTAACAAAAGAAAGGGCTGCTGCCCAGATATAACACATATATGTCTAGCACATATGAAGGGCAGGGACTAGGGCAGAAGTCCAGCAATTACTATTCCTTTGAGTCTGTCATTTGGCCTGCATTTGATGCAAATTAGAACAAATGACACAAACACCGAGCTTCACAATGTAGCAAAATTTCCATAAAAGCAAGAGAACAAAACCAAGTTTGATAGGTCACAATATCTGCTATTTGGCCAATCTCATTAACAAGTAATTATTTACTCTTTCCCAAAATCTTGTCATGTTTCTCCATACAATTACAATACTTCTTTTTTATTTTTTGTCCTGAAACGTGATAGATATATGAAGACTACCGAACAAAAATTACTACCCCTTTCCACTTGATCAATCAATCAATACTGAAAGCGAAACCATGGGCGCAGGGGCGCCATCTTATCCTCCCCTCCATTATTTGTCAGTTGAATTCTAGAGAACCCAGTAGTACACAATTACAAACCATCTAATTCTCATGGACCACTCCCAATCTTAGCTGCTCCAGACTCTTCTATTCTCCCATGTAGTTTCATCTTCTCCTTTCATCGTTTGTGCAAATACAGACATTTGGAGGCAGTTCGATGGATCATGTCCATGGTCTCCTCCCTACATATAAGTGTTCACAAAAGTCACTGATTTGTCATGACGCATAACCTCTGCTTGAAATATTCGATTAAGGAAAGCTTCGACTTGAAGCAAGTGCGACTCAATTCCACTGGAATCTTGATATTTTACATACAAAATATATTTGGATCATATACATACATACATATATATATATATAATACTAATAATTTTAAAAATGATAAAGAACATGATATAATAACAGTTTTAAATATTAAATAACTATGAATAAAATTTTGCCGAATTGAGTCATATTAATTTTAAAATAAAATATTAGTACATTGAAAAATATTAATCAGCCCAAACTCAGGTTGGAACTCAAATCAATTAAAATACCAATTGGCTTAAGTGGAATTCGAAATTAAATGGGCCAAATTTGGGCTCCTCAAAATTCGGCTCCAACTAATGATCCCGATAAAAGAAAAACAAAAACACGGCCCATGGCCCATGGGCTTATGAAGAAAAAGCCCATTGCAAAACCTATTCAATTTCAATCCTCCACCGCCGCCTCCACCGCGTCGCCGGCGGCGGCGGCGGCGGCGGCGGCGCTGAATTCTCTGATAAGCGGCGGAGTTGCGAGCCTGCAGTAGGAAGAAGGTTGGGGCGGCTGGACAGGATGCCGGATCTGACGTGTAACGCCTGCAATTCGGAGTTCGCCGACGAGGCGGCGCAGAAGCTCCATTACAAGCCCGAATGGCACCGATACAATCTCAAACGAAAGGTCAGAGATTCTGGTTTGAGTGTTTTCTTTGTGCCGATCAGTGTGAAGATGAACATTGTTGTTGTTGTTGTTTGGATTGAGAAAGTGAACTGCTTTCTGAGCTACGTGTTACTTATTAGCTTGGTTTGTGACGCTTGTATGGGGCTTTTTTTATTCAACCATTGTTGAAGTATATTTATATGGTTTGCTAACGATCTTATAAGGTCAAGATATTGTGGAAGGTTCTGAAATGGGATTATTGTGTGGAATCCACCGTCCGCCGGCGGAGAAATCATTTATACACATTACTGGATTTTTTAGTTTATTTGATTTTTTTACTAGTGGATGGTTGGAAAATGATTTTGGTTGATACTTTGTAGCTTCTACCAAGGCTGTTGATTGAGAGTTGGGGAAAACACGGATACGGAGTTGATTGTTTTTGTGGTATTCAACATTTGTGTTTAAAGAGCTAAATACCCCTTCATACGAAGATAGGTGCCACTCTCTAGTGAGCTGAAGAAGATTAGCTTTCATTGTCTAACGAGAATAATAGGCAACTATTGGGCTTGGAGTTGATAAAGGTCATACCCCATTAAGTCAAATGATCAAATAACACGAATGATGTAGGCCATCTACGGTTATCAGGGAGTCACTTTTAGAACATATATCGAGGAGACACCATTGAATAAATACAAGAGATTTTGAGGACCTAAGGAAGAAGATGCAATGTGCTAAATTGACTATAATATTTTGTTTGCCTATAAAATAAGGTTTCCTCGTATCAAGATATGCTTGAGTTAAAAGATTTGGCTGGGAGCCTTTTATTTATCTTTTATTATATCATAGAAGTAGTTGTTAATTTAGAAAATCTCATGCCAGGTTGCATCAAAGTGGTTATCTGAGCCTAGAATCCTTGGAGTACCAGTCAGCTACTGCCAATTGTATGTTTGATTGTATGACATATTCTATCTTTCCATTACCGTAGATGGTTGTCCCTCGATCCACCTGCAAATCTTTTCCATATTAAAAAAAAAAATAGTGTTCTCGTCGATTATTTTTAGATGACTCATGAGTCTCCAATTTCAACTAGCTATTGTGCTCCTACTATTAAGGAAGAGTAGTCTTGGATGTGCCTATTCTTCTATCTAATCTTGCAGGTTGATTTATTTGATTATCTTCTTTCAGAACTCAAGAATAAATATAAGAGAATACGATGAGCTAAGGAAGAAGGTGCAATATACTAAATTGATTATAATATTTTGTTTGCCGATAAAATAAGGCTTCCTCATTATATTAAGATATGCTTGAGTTGAAATAAATTGAGATTTGACTGAGAGCTTTTTATCTATCTTTTCTTATGTAGGACTAGTTGTTAATTTAGAAAATCCCATGACAGTTTGCATCAGTGACCAAACAAAATTGGTATTGTTGTACGTAAAAGAAAATTTTTTTGGAAGATAATCGACTTTTGTTTTTTCTGCCAGTGCAGATCATGTACAATTTCTGATAACTTTTTTCTTAAACCAGGATTTTTTTTTTTAATTTTGTAAGAATGTGTGGTTTTTGTTTTTACTGTCAGTTTAATTGATCAGGATTGTTGGTATCACTGGAACTTTTTTAACTTAATGATATCTATGACCAGATTTTTTTTCGACTGGCAGAAACATCTTTTCCGTAGGTGACTAAGTGTTTTTCCCCCCTCATAATGTTTAGCATAGAAATTGGTTCGTGCTTAGAAGTATTAAATAATTTTCTGTTGTTCTGTTGGTATATAACCAGGTGGCTGGAGCTCCGGGGGTTACCGAGGCATTGTTTCTCCAATCTGCTTTTGCGGAAGAAAGAGACAAATCAAAGGAAGGTTAGTTGGTTTATGAGTGTACTCTGTCTAACAAATCGTATAGGAGTTCTAGGGCTAATTCAGAACACCTCAAATCACGTGCACATTCTGTGATAGCTTCTCAAGATCATGGACTGGATCTGTGGGAATTGCCATCGTGAAACCACATGTGGACCGCAAAAGCTCCATCTCTCGAAAACCTCTTGGGCTAAGAATCTTGAAAGTTGAAGATAGTGAGTCAAGCGGAAATGAATGGAAGGAGGTCGATCCTAATAAGGATTTGGTTGGTGAAGCTTCTCAGTCTATGGAGGACCTCAAAATGAATGAAGATGCTTCCAGTTTAGTTATAGTCCAAGAAGATGAAGATGAAGGAGGAAGCGATTGATCCTCTGTCATGTTTCATGCGTGACTTATGACATAAGAATTTGGAGAGCTGTATGGTTCATTTGCACAAACAAAACGTTTTTTTCATCCCAAATGTTGAATACCTTAAGCATCCTGAGGGTTCTGCTTACATATGTTGGGCTGAAGGTATAAATTGTGCGGTCCTGAACATGATCTTTATGACTGCTGTTGGTATTGTTTGTTAGTCTATGATATTCCTTATCTTTCTGTTGGGTAGATATGAAATTTTTATTTATCATTTTGACTTTTAGCTGCCTTTTTCATTCAGTTTAGAAGAGAATATATTTGTCAGTATTGCAATGATCATTGTCAACCTTTTGTGAGCCTGGAGGCTGTGAGGAAGCATATGGAAGCAAAATCTCAATGCAAGTTAAGATATGGTGATGACGATGATGAAGAAGATGCTGAGTTAGAAGTGTTCTATGACTACAGCAGCAGGTAAGAGTTTCTTTAGATGATGTGATGTTGTTGTTTCCTTATTGCATAACAGGGAAATAGATTCCATGCCATGAATCTAATTGTTTGGGGACTAGTAGATATAATTTTCTCCGATCATGTTGTTACAATTTGTTATGTTTCTATTTGTAGCTACATGGATGAGGATGGTAAGCAGTTGATTACGGTGGATGTTGCTTCTAGCTCGATTGAGCTCTGTAGTGGGTCTGAACTTGTGAGGACAAGAAAAACCAAAAATGGGCAATCGACCATGACACTTGGATCTCGGGAATTCCTGCAGTATTACCGCCAAAAGCCATGACCTTCCATTGAAAGAGATCTGGCAGTCGCAATTTCATTGGCATCAAGGTTCACTATCCATTTCTCAACTTTGCCTGGCTTTGTTTTCTAGTGTTACGTGTTAAAGGAGAATGGCAGAGTATATATGATACACCTATTAGTGGATCCCAAGACCATGTCCCCGGCCCCATTTACTTGATGGTACAAGGTGGACGAAGGAGTAGTCAATTTGGCTTGTCAAGTCAAATCTAAGCTTCTTATTGACTCTTGGGTCTGATTTCAACTACGAAATTATCTTTTTCTAAATGTATTGTCTGAGTATTAGCAATAGATGGCGAAGTTTGTTCAGTGTCAATAAAGTCACCTCGTCCCCAAAAGAAGTCAATTTAAGTGGCTTGTCTAATCTGAGTTCCTTATTGACTCTTGGGTCTGTTTTTAACTACTAAATTATCTTTTTCTAAATGTATTTTATGAGTATTAGCAATAGATGGTGAAGTTTGTTCAGTGTCAATAAAGTCACGTCTTGTGATATGGCCTTTTAGAGTTAGTCTAGGCAGTCTTTTGGTAGCTTATTTTCCTGTCAAATTATAGTCGGTATTTATCTCTCCCTCTGACGTTAAGTTTAATTTGTTGATTATGTACATGTGGATCCTGAAGTGTTCTTATTAGTGGACGTGTGCATTTTATAGGTATAAAAAACTAGGTTTGGCAACTGTGCAATCGAAAGAACAGACTGTGTGACTGAAAATTCTGAAGGAGATGAACAGGTCAGGATTAGAGGCTATGCGGGCAAGAATTGGAATGAAGAACATCATAAAAAATCTTCCTAAGAATGTACCATATTAAGAGTTTGAGAACATCATTAGAAAAGTTGTACTGCTTGTCTATGGGAGCGGAGCCATATAAGTACAGAGATTGTTGTAGGTGGAACTTAAAATTCAAATTCGTTATAGATGGTGCTTATAGATATAAAGTATCAAGGAAGAACACCCCACGTTTGTTTTTTAAGTAACATCCCTTAAGTTTTCGTTTAAGTTTCCTTGCACTGTTTCAGAAGAAAAAATAGTTCCCTTGCACTCGTTATTGTGTTATTTTTATGTTGATTACAAATGATGGATGGTAGGAACTAGGAAGTACTTGATTTTGATTTATGTTATTAGTTAATCTCATTGTCAGTTAAGCTCCATGTAAATACGAAATATCGTAAGAGACTTCAATATTATATAATCCTATGTTTTGTATTGGAAGAAGCAAGAGGGAAGGCTTAACGAGGTTGCAGGCCGGAGACAGTGACGACTGCTATCGCTCTTACAATAAAAGCCCCACCATTGAAATGGGCAAGAATGCTTATTGTATTGGAAATGGGACTTGATCTCTCTTGGCTACAGAAATTTAGACGAAGCAGCTTGAATGCCCTCGTTTCTGGGTCAGCATTTACCCAAATGGCAGCTGTGAACAATATAGAACAACAATACAAATGTTAAAAACAAAAGCTTGAAAAAATATTGAAGTCGGCCAGGCTCTTGATTGCGACAATCAAATCCAGTGACGGAATGCTTTGGAACGCCGTCATGTAATAGATCGAAGCCATAGGTAATCAGAATGGACTGGGCAACTCTAATATTCCTCTTATTCGAGTCGTAGTTCTGCAGCTACTTCACGCCCTTGTGCTCCTTTCTTATGTGTGATGATGCATCTCGTGCTGCACCCTCGTCTACGACGTGCTTATCATGTTCATATAATTATTGGAATTTGTCAAGGTCTCTTTATCATTTGCTAACATGTGGGTACCAGCATACTCGCTCTCCATGCTCTAATTTCTGCGTTATAATATAATATATGTATATATATGCATGCTTACGGTCTTTATTTTGGTTTGGAACCTTTGGATGCCAGAAGGCTTTTCCCATTAAATGGCTATTTGGAGTTTGTAAGGTGCACTGTATACTTATACTCTGTAGATATCTTCTGTTTTAGATGGTACGATAAGCGGATCTCCTTTGATTGTGGGGTCTGCTAAAAACATTAATTAATAATATTTAAGAGAGGCCGGTTGCTAATTACTGTGGGTGATTACATAACCTCGAGCCATACCCTTCAAGTTAAACTAATCTAATAATGAGAATGAAATCCTATCATTTTTTTAATGAATTTCTGGGTCTTAAATGGCATGAACCGGTCAATGTTCCGATCAATGACTTAATCAGGGAAGAAAAGACAATGAATAACAGTTGTACTCTAACCATTTTCTGAACGTAGAATGTAGAATAGAGGGACATATTTCTAATGAAAGCATGGTTAACATGATCTGTTTGCTGCATGGGGCTTTGAAATTATGGAGAGTTGAGTTGAGGGTGAATAACAAGTATTTACCAATTATCAGCCACACCTTTCATTCGTTCTTCAGCCAAAATATCTGAATCCTAAATGGTCAAAAATCGCATGATAGCTTCCGCAATTTATTTTCAAACAAACACATTCAATATAAGCATATTTCTTTGCGAGTTGGCTAGTAGCCAGAAACTTAGCTGACTCAAAGAACTGAATAATTGCGCACTATTAATTGGATTGTGTATTCACACACATGAACCAAATTATTGAACTTTGAGTTGACTAGACACAATTACGAAGTTAATTTTGTTTAAATTTGTGTTAATTTATGATCAAACAATTATCGAACTAAGCATCAAGTCAAATCATTTAATCAAGTCATGAACAATTTTTTACTACCCAACCTCTACAGATGCTTTAATTTATGGGAAAAAAATACTTTTTTAAGAAAAAACTCTTGTGGGGCCCAAGTTCATGGAACAGGGTCACAATCAAAATTGAATGAGGCCCCACCAAATCGCACTTTCTCAAAGGAATAACCGGGAGCGTTCCCAATGGACGATTTTACCCACGAAGATGCTTACAATGACAATGCCACCCCCTAACGCCGTCTAACGACCGTTTTCTAGCCGTCAGACACTCGGCTACCGCACTGACATGCATGGCACGTGTGGCGGGCTGGCCGCCGACGGGCGTGTCTTCCCTTTTTTCTGTTTTTATTATTATAACAGTGTCCCAATTTAATGATTTTACCGAATAGGGTGTCATGTTTTGAAAAGTTCACTAGAGAGGGCGGCTCCAAGTCAATTAATTTTTGCTCTGGTTTAATGAAGCTAATTAAGATTGTGCTCATATCTGAACCAGTTCAATTCAGTTTTTAAAGATTGATGATGTAATAAAGAGAACGTAAATTCAAGGTAACAATTAATTTTCTCAAAAAACTTTTTTTATAGTTTTTAGAACAAAGTAATGATAATCAATAAATAATCATATAAAATCCGAATCATTGCAATAATATTTTTATTTTGCAAAACCAACTTGAACTCATTCACTTCACTTACATAAAAATAATATGTTAATATGTGAATTAATTTAATCGAATTTTATGGGTTATTATTACCTAAGTTTTATAATTATTATATTTCATTATTTTGAAATACTTTCCTTTTTTTTTCTTCTTATCTTATCTGTTAGCAAGCAAACAAATCTTTCTAAAAACTTGAATTTGGAACCGTATACCACATAAGTTAATTTAAATTATTTTCTCATTAGGATTACGCATCATTTATATTTAAAACATTTTGATGAAATAATATAACAAAATACTAAAACACAAATTATTTGAATTATAATTTAAAACAAAATTACAATACCAATAATTAATAATACCATGGCTTGTGATTGCAACTGGCACAAAGAGATCGCTTTCCATAATTGCAAATATAAATTAAAATTTTATAGACTATTGTTTTCTTGATACTAGTTAGGGACGTAAACAAGTTAAACTTGTTCACAACCATTTTACGTTTGACTCGATTTGGCTTGAACTCGTTAATTTTGTGTTCAAAAAAATACTTAGCTCGAAATGTACACCTCGTTAGACGACGAATAAAATTTGAGCTAAGGAGTATTCGGTTCGGATTAACTCGAAACTCGTGCTCAATATGTTCAAACTTAAAAAAAATACTCAACTCAACTCGCCTCGTCAATATTATTGAGGTCACATTAAACTTATGTAGTATTGAAAAGATAATTTTGATCCTATATAAGTCGAGCACGAGTAAAGCACAAACATTCGCTTGGTTCAAAAATATAATAAAACGAATATGAGCCACGAACAAATACTATGAATTTTGGACGAGATCGGCTCGACCCATAATACATCAAAAGTCATCAAGCACTCAAGCAAGATCAAACATATTTGTCAAAAATCAAGTCAAATTCAAAAACATCCTTTCTCGGCTTAGCTTGACTCGTTTATACCCCTAATGCTAATAATACAATTTAATTTGCAAAACACGAGGATGCACAGAGATGAGCATTGCGGGCAAAACTATGAGATTTTATTCATACAATCTATTTTTTTGGCTAAAATAATTGTTCATTATCTAACGTGCAAGATTTTGTGGACTGCAAAATAATTGTTCAAATTATCAATAATATTAACCTTTTGTAAAAATATTAAGTTGTTCTTTATGACTTAGTTAGATAGGTTGCGTTTGATTAATAATAAAACTCAACTATTAACTGGTCTTTTGGATCCTTCGTCACCGTAACTAGGAGGCTAATAAATTAACTAGAAGTGTTGCTACTTCAGTTTAATTTTTTTGGCCTTATTTTAAATTCTGTATTTTTTAATTTATAGTCTATTTATTTTGAATAAAATTTATATTTTTGCTTTAAAAAAAACAATCTAAAATGATACCCCCGTTATGAGTGTGTACACAAATCGTTAAATCTTTGCTCATTGCAGGGTAGATATATCAAATGGAATTATTTTTTAATGACACCTACATGTATCATTTCTCAACACCTACACCTTCCTCTTGACAAAATATTCTCCCAAAACACCATTATATATTATATAATATTATGGGATAGGTTAGCCCACGGATTGTTTGAAAATTTTCTTACCTCGATTTGGACGGTCGAGATCTATTTTTTAAGAAAAGTAAAACGTCTTCTCCTCTTTCCCACTGCTGTCCACACTGTCGCCCCACTGTCGCCGCCTTTGTTCGTTGCCGTTCGTGCCCCACCGCCAATGCCCGCGCCCATCATTGCACCCCCACCTACGCCTACCCCTCTGTTGCGCCAGTACCCTTAGCGACATTATCGAGGACTTCTGTTGTGCCCACATTCGAGACCTTATCGTCATTCTTCCTTAGCATGGGCACAGGTATGGGTGTGGGGAAGTAACAAGGGCGGCGGCCATGTGGGTGTGGGCGAGGCGGAGTGCAATGGCTACGTGGGCAAGAGGAGGAAGGACAAGGTGTGGGCGTGGGCATAGGCATGGGTGGTAGATGAGCAGGGGACGAGGGCGCGACGACAAGTAAGGGGGCAGGGTCACGAAGTAGAGCAGTGATGTGGGCCAGGGGTGGTGACCTTGGTAGGGGCGAGGCCAAGGGTGTTTGTGGCATGGATTAAAAAGAGATTAGGTTTTTTTAAAAGAAAAAAAGATTTAGGCTATTAAATTATATCTGATATCCACTATTAGAGGCGTCTATTAGGAATTTTTTTTTACAATTGCCCTAGGTTATCTTATCCTTAATATTATATATAAAAGAGATGAATTCATTGTAAAATTATCTACTAGTAATTTAAATTAATTTTAAAAATTAATAATTAAAGAACTAATTAACAAAAAAAATAAAAACAGAGAAAAATACGAGAGAGAGAGAGAGATAGAAGGGAGAGAGCGGCTACGAAGTCTAGAGACGTAGGCGAGGAGGGAGGCGACTTTGTGCTCTCCGGATTCCCACCCCCAAAAAAACAAAGATCAAATTTTTACTCCACAAATCTGCAGAAATGGTGCTGCTTCTTCTTCATCGCCTACCGTCCCACCTCTAGGTCCCCATCATCCTCCTCCTCACCA
The DNA here is from genome assembly GCA_033002965.1 of Piper betle. Taxonomy (NCBI): domain Eukaryota; kingdom Viridiplantae; phylum Streptophyta; class Magnoliopsida; order Piperales; family Piperaceae; genus Piper; species Piper betle. Next base: position 57,132 of record JAURVB010014813.1, read on the forward strand.
TTCCTCTCACAATCTCAATTTCTTACGTTTTTTTGTGTTTTTTGGGGTACTATTTGCTTGCCATTTCATCATGTTGTGTTGTTGATTGTTGTCGTTGTTTTTTTTGTATTGTATATCGGTGTCCGGATCGTTGGGCGGGAAGCAAGGTCGTTAACAATTTTCTCCTTTATTTTTTATGAGCAAATAGTGGTTTAGTAGTTGATCTTGTAGAAGTTCGGTTGCGCATGGTTGGGGATTTTACGGTGGCTGACTGTGTAATCCTTGGGTATGTGATCCTCCTGATTTTGCTGGATTTGATTTGTTGCTTAAAAGTGCGGTCTTTATCATATATTTGGGCTCTTTGCATAAATTTTGTCGCTATCATTTGTGTGGGTTTTTTTTCGGAAAAAAAGTTTCAATCTTCTGTTTTTTTGCCAACGATTGGATTCATGAGGTTTCTTATTTTTTAAATGCAAAATAATGGCTTGATTGTATGATTTGGAAGCGTTTGGATGGTTTGTGTACCCTGGCTGGTTAATGTCGTTTAGTAAAGTTGTTTTGATTGATATGTATTGATGACGAGTTTTTGTGATATGACGCTTGTGAAAGATTGCATTTTGAATTGCAATCGAAAATGATCTCGTTGTAAGTGTTGAGTAATCTGAATGGGTGTCAGATTGGGGGTTGTATAAGATTCAATACGGATCGCGGATGTTTTAAAGTGCAGAAGCTGGTTAATATTGGTTTGGGTAAATCAGTTTTGATTGATGGTCATTGATGAGCATCTTTGTATTTTTTTAATATAATATATAATATATATAAAAAGTTTTTATTTTGAATCGCAGTAAAACGAGTAGAAGAAGAGCTAATATATGATAGAAGCTGTTCTTGGTGTTTCTCTGTTGTAGTATTTGAGCTTTTTTTTTGGTTTCTTTTATCTGATGAAGTTTGGTGTTTTTGGTGATGCTTGTAGGATTTAGCTCTGTAATGTAATGGCTCCAAACTCTTCTAAAGAGATTCAATCGAAGAAGTCACAGTGGTTGGAACCTGTCCGACAAAGTACCAGTTGGGAGGATATCACATGTCCAATCTGCTTGGATTTTCCTCACAACGGTGTCCTCCTCCAATGCTCATCTTTTGGGAAAGGGTGTAGACCGTTTTTGTGCGATACTGATCATTTGCACTCAAACTGTCTGGAACGATATAAAGCTGCAAATGGAGTGTCTAAGATTTCGGATGTTCCTGAAAAATTTGGGAATAAGGTGCTACCTACGTGTCCACTATGCCGAGGGGAAGTGTCAGGATGGGAAGTTGTTGAAGAGGCACGTACATATTTGAATAAGAAAACAAGATTTTGCCTGGGAGAGAAGTGCAATTACTCTGGTAATTATATTGAACTTGAAAAACATGCAAAGTTAAACCATCCACATAGCAGACCATCGGAAGTTGACCCTGCCCGTCGGCTTGACTGGGAGAATTTCCAGCAGTCATCTGAAATTATTGATGTTTTGAGCACGATACACTCAGAAGTACCTCGTGGAGTGGTTCTGGGGGACTATGTGATAGAATATGGTGAAGATGATTCTGGAGATGATTTTGAGAATTTACCTAGAGAGGAAGGAAATTGGTGGACTTCTTGCATCTTGTACTTTGATAGTTTAAGACCATCAAGAAATCGGAGAAGGGCTAGAGTGAGTGATGCAAGAAGAGGTCGCCATAGGTCAAACTATGATACATCAAATTCAGATGACGGTTCTGTTACATCTGCTGATATGGTGGAATACAGGGTGTATGAAACTCAAGTTGATGTCGCCAGTAGAAGTGTTTCTGTAAGAGGGAGCTCTGTTCATCGCAGGTGTGTAGTGTTTTTGAATGCTGCATTATATTTTAAGAGGGCTTTCATGTCTTGTTTGGGTTGATTAGTTGCGCAGTCTAATCTTTTTTATTGAAATTTCTTAGTAAGTCATTTATTCTTTTGAGTCACTAATCAATTACTCTTTTGCAGTTCACAAAGGCGGCGGTCTCGCTTTTATGATCACTAGTACGGTTTCTATACTAGATACTTAATTATCTGCTGTTATCAATTGTGACTTCAATGATAGCTTGATTTAGTTTTTGAATTTGCATGCTGAATTTAGTTTTATCTAGCATGCACACTCACAATTCTTGTTTAGCGGCAGCCTAGCCTTTGTTGTTCTAGTCAATGAACCAATGATCATAGGTGAATGCTGCTGTTCGTTGCTGTTCGTTGGTAGTTCAAATGTTCGCTGCCATTGGAACTCTTAACCATACACAGCTATTTTTATATGTTTTTTTCACATCAATCTGTTACAATTCTGTTTCCTCTCTTTTCTGCATTCCTCAATTTCAACAAGTACTTAGGTGTTCCACTTATGGGTTAACTTGTTTATTACCGCTTATTAGTAGCATACGACTTAATTTCGACTGAATTTCTTTAGTCTGCTTGGGGAGTTTTTTAAAACGTCTTGTATATTTTGTGGAGCAGAAGCGTCGGGAATCATGGAAGTGGGATTCTCTCAACACTTTCTTCTCTTGACTGTTTCACAACGGAAACACATCATTTGAAGTTGGGTCCTTGTGACATCCTGGATATTGAAGCTCACGCTTACCAATTGCTGGCTGGAAGCTTGTATGAAGTGGGCGACGAGGGCGCCAATGGCAATTATTTGCCAATAATACATGTCGAACAAACAATATAGAATTTGAATCTAGGATGCTCCTGCAGGTTGTGGCGTTCCATGCATCGGGTAGCTGTAAATATTCTGCGATTTTCGCCCATGCGGGATAATCTTTAGACTATCTATTATCCTAAACATGGTGTTAGATATTCTAATTGGCCGTGGTTTACTTGCATATACTTTAATTTTAAGGTGCAAACTCTCACATCGTCGACTATAGTTTATTATAATTAGTTTAGGTGAATTGCATCCCATATTATATTAAGTTTTTTTAAAGAAAAAAATAGTTTAATTAAGCAAATGAATTTATATTAAGGTAAGTATTATAAAGAGTATGGTAAACTATGTAATCATTTAGATATGGGATGCCTTGTTTTCTGTATTTCCTCAATTGTGAAAATAGTTGAGTACGCGCTTAGCCAGAAGGCACAGAAGCATCCGCCAATTAACCATTTCTCAAAGCTCAATTTTGCAATGGACCTCGACTGCTTCGAAAGTAGTTGTGACATTGAACGAATTGGCAACTAGGATCTTATAATACAAAGTTGCGAAGTTTGATCTGCATTCTTAGCACTGTTCAGTGATTTCAGGGAAAAAATAAAATTGTTTAAAATGAAACATAGTGCACGACAAAAATTTTGCTTATGGTTCAAAGTCGAAAAATATAAGAATTGCTATCCTCCATATAAATGAGAAAAAGATAAAGATAAAAAATGAAAAGGTTACTGTAAAACCTTCAATTTCATACAAAATGGAAAAAAATTATCATACAACAGCTTGAAGAAGGGAGTGGGTCGGGGAATCCTAGCTCCAACTCCTGCATAAGTGGCACTGGTATATCCTCAGAGTCATCCAGTAACATTTCGTCTTTGAAAAGAAGTTGAGGTAAGGAAAAATTTTCGATAATATTGGTAAATCGGTTATGTTTATACTCATCATGTCAAAGGCTATACAAGTGTTTTGGAAACGAGATTCATCTAAAACTGGGATCTTGGGGTATCATTGACTAAAAGTGTGTAAGTATTATCCTGTAAGCCCCAGCAGAAGAGCCCACCTCAATAGCTTCCCCTGTTGTACTGTGGTTTCTTGCTACTGCTTCGTCCATCATCCCATCCTCAAAGGTTGCCTATACAAAATATATCGCAGATATAATAAATGCTCTTGCCCTCATGAAATGATGTTTACACTAGAACACTCACAGTTAAAATACATTTAAACTACCCTGATAAACTCATGTCAACATTTTAACAAGGCTGTCCAATGAGCAAATTATGCATTGTTTGGGCCTTTACAAGACTCGTTCTTGTAGATTTTTCCCTTGATTATAACTACATTGTTTCTCTGCTTCCTATGCTGCTTGTTAACCACGCAGATAGAAGAATGTTACTAGGTATATAGAAGCTTCCTAGAGGATGAAGTTGCCATCATTAATGACTAGAGTAGAGCAGCCAAGAAAGCATTGCCAGATTTACTCAACTCGTGTATAAGAACGGTGGCATCGCGTGATACATCAACTAGTGCTTGGCCAGGTCTCGTGTCACCAGAGTAGACGAACTTCCACCCCGGAATGGATTCCCAACTAAATTTACTTGTTCTTCAGCTTTCAGCACAACTCCAAATGCTTGTCGACAGTGGATAACTGGTTATCTGACATGGGCCTCCAGTCCAGATTCTCTAAGCACTTGTTTTAACCTCCTTAGAGTTGGGGAATCCACTAAAGAACTACCTGGCCTCTTCCAATAACTTTCCACTCTGTTACTTTTTTGAAAATAAACCTTTTTCAAAGTCTTGAGCCAAGTCACCACGATCTGCAGCTTCCCATGAAGCTTCAACAGTGTCCCTGCAATCTAGATATTGCATATCAATGTCTTCAAGTCTTGAATATGCATCCAAAAATCTCTTGAGCTGTCTGGGCCCAACTACAAGTAATGGCTCATGGGCCACATTCTTCAGGACCCGAGCTCGTACGTAAAGTATTCTCGCTAATCCAGCATGAATGTGAGAGATCCATATGCATATCAAGCCCTTGATAGCATCATTGGCCCCTTTCAAACCAAATCTGTGCAGCAGAGTATGTCAACCATTCCTCAATGAAATATACATAAACTCTTGTTCAATGAACAGTACCTTCTTTTAAGTTGAGCATAAGTACCCTCTCCACAGTCCAAAAGCACACTCCTTTTGAAAAGAGGTTTATGTATACTGAACTAACATTACGATATTTGGATGGTTGAGATGACCCTGTCCCTAAAAAAACAATTTCCATCTGATCACGTGAGATATCTTCCAGACAATAAGGTATATCGCAATCAAGCTCAATGTTGTCCAGCCCACTGTCATGAGATGTAGCAGAGCAAGTGATGCCATTCATCCAAGGATCCTCAACGCTAATATTCTTTGCAACAGATGTTGGAGTCCTATGTTTTGTAAGTTTAGAACCGTGCCAAAACTGGCTGGCATGTTTACGGGCTTCTCCAATTTCTGGAATTCCAAAGGGAGCCCAAACACAACCTGTGATGACGCTAGGGTACTTGGAATTGAAGATGGAAAGTTTCTTAAAGGTGTTGTTGACAGATGTTTTTCACCATGAGCACTAGCCCGTTGCAACCTTTCATTGAAATCAAGGGCTATAAAGAGTTTTGTGTACCAATAGTTCTTCAGATAGATAACTATCTGTGCTTTCTATGGAGATGCTAACAACCTGAAAATCACTAAAAATGATCCAAAATCCAATCCTCAAACCATGTCCAGATGATAATTGTCTCTTGCTTGGAGATGTGGACTCTATGATCAAATTCAGATTCCACCACTCTTAATAATTTTGTCAAAAAGCGGTGGACGCTATACTAAAAATGTAGTCTACACATGGATTACTGCATCTCTTTTATCTTGCCACTCCCAACAAAATATTAAATATTCCTTACAGAAAAGTTTTAAAAAGCTATCTAAAAACTCAACGACAAAGCAAATGACCAACAAATGCAGATTCATGACAGTGCCAACAATCCATGGTGTCCAATGCAATAGCCTATCTCGATTCCATCTCACCATACCCAGCAAAGTATGCAAATTTCCATTCAAAACCACCACAAAATAACAAAGTAAAAGAAACAACCAAGATTCTGAGCAGACGAAGAAAAAGAAACAAGACCAGACCTGGACATAGGAAATGGTGTTGACAGGATTGAGATTCCGGGTCTTGAGCTGCAGTGTCCTGCGCTTGTCGCCCTTCTCTTTCCCGGCGGCCCTCGTCTTGTTGAACCCGACTCTGCTCTCGGCCGACTCCTCCACCTCCTTTTCCTCCATCGTCTTGGAGGGATTGGCGGCCGTGGAGACGCGGCGGCGGACGGCGGGGGCCTTGCAGGGGCGCCTGGGGACTGGGAGGAGGCGGAGATGAAGAAAGGAGGGATCTTTGGAGAGGAGCGGTGGTGGTGGCGGCGGCTGCGGAGGAGGAGGAGGAGGGGAGGCGGCGAAGGAGAAGAGGGGCCTCAAGGAGGAGAGGAGGGGTGGCATCTTATTTCCCCTTTTGCCCCTTACGGGGTTTCTTCTCTGGGGTTTATGCCTTCAAGGGCTAAGGTCAGAACTTAAGATGGTTGGGTCATGGTCCATGCATTAGGGCTCGCCTAGTTTTTAGTCGAATCGAGTTTTGTTATATATTTAATAATTAATGATTAATTATTTTGATGGTCTAGGTTAAGATGGTTGAGCGGGTGCTTATCGAACCTTACCGCATGAGTTTTTATCTTTTAGGGTTTAAGGATAATTTGTAGATAAAAAGTGTTCACCTAGTTTGTCAAGTCAAATTTTGCTTAATTTAAATGCCCATCAAATGAGTTTATTTTGTTCATAGAGTAAGAGATTGATTAGATAAGTATAATAGTAGGATTATTGAACAAAGTGAGTTGAGTTTTACTTGGCTTTAATTCAGGGGGGGGGATGTTAAAAAGATTATAAAATGTGGCTTTACGTAGGTAATTATTTTTTTTTAAAAAGGTAAAATTATCCTAACTATCAAATTATCGTAATCTAATCACATGCATTTCAACTAATGTGCGAATATCTCTTATTGAATAATTTTAGCTACTTACTATTAAAATTGAGAATAAACAATGAGTTGTAGCTCAAAATTTTAAAGTTCATGTTGATGGTGGTAAAAAAAATGAAATAATAGAATAATTGTTTTATTGTAGATGCTAAAATTTTTCGGGTTGCGGACTTGAATTTCAAACAATATACTTTAAAATAATAATAATAATAATAATAATAATAATAAATGTGTTTGGACTCTCTTTAATTTGTACAATCAGAAAATCATTATAAATAGCTCAATAATTTTAATCGATTTCAAACACTAAAACAATAAATTCATTTCTCTCACTCTCTTAAAAAAAATATTTTTAGCCATTTTTAAATATTAAACTCCTAATCCTTTCATTAGATGGTTGTCCATGGTGGGTATGACTATAATATATCTCATAAACATTCTATCATTTTGTAATTTTTCACTCTAATGGATTTATACTCCGAGTATTGCCTATGATTTTTCTTTCCTATTTAGAAATTTTCAACTAAAAATTCTTTGCGTTACTTTTATTGTTATTTTCTCGTTATATTTTCTAATGTCATCATTATTCCCTGTCGAGAGTTTTTGCTAATATGCGCTATATTAAATTACACTATAAAAATGGCAAAATAAAGTCCGAACATCACGACCAGGACAAGTGAAATCTTCAATTTTAATGGCGAGCTCCAAATCGTTCTCAACAATTGAAACAGGTTTAAGTCGGCAGGTCTGGTTCTCAATCGGCTCCAAATTTGACCTCAATCAACAATTCTCTGCGTACGCAACGAAACCAAAAGCTCTAATTGATCGACAACGATTCAACGAGTTACTTCTTAACGACTGTTGGATCACAGCATTAACAGTCAAGGATGTGGTTTGTAAAATTAAATTATTTTAATTATAATTTTTATTAAATTATATATATTATTTCAATCCCTCAGTTATTATCAACCTTTAATCGGAGTTTTTTGTAGAGTTAAACATAGTTGAGAATTTTTTTTTGTCAATTCAATCTTTTATTTAACAATTTTAATGTAAAGGTTCCATTATTTAGGATAATTATGTGTATTAAGAAGAAACTATAGTTTTAAATATTGTATCATAACATCTATAAGTAATCGATTTGCTTTGTATTGCCTTGAGACATGATATAGTTCACATCTTTGTATCATTTTAAATCATACGTGATTTCTTAATCCAAAATTTTCATGAAAAGTTGATTTTTGTTGAAAATTATGGTTTGTCTAGTATTTAATAAAATATTGATGAAAACTTATTTTTAATATTTGATTTACAATTTTATAATGTAGTTAAAATATTTTCTCACTCACAATTATAAAATATTCTAACCATTTAAACTATATTAATGTAGTATTAAAAATTATGAAATTAGTTAATAAATAATTTAAATTAAATAAATTTACCAAACTAATACTTTGTCAATTAAAATTTCAAGATTAATGTTGATGTAAAAATAAGTTTAATAGTCACATACAAGATAATTAAATAAAATATGGTCACATCAATAAATTGGTTGCTGTAGAATTTCTACTATTGCCATTTATATTTAAAGTAGGTTTAGTTAAATTAATTGATTTTTTAACCATTTTACTTATACGGTGAACAAAATCTTTATTGTTTTTATTCCATGTAAATCAAAACACACCAGGTGAGTTTTGGTTTATTTCCTTAATTATTTGTTTATTCCCCAAATAAAATCCTTTCGAACCCGTGACGTGAGAATGCATTTGAACCTGGTCTAGGGAATGAGAACGGTTAATTGCCAATTAGCAGGCAATGACGTATCAAGAAGGGCAATTACTGTTCACTTACGCGCCTATGATCGGGACTATATTACGAATGTATTCAATCCAAGCTCAGTGGGAAGTCACACAATCCACACCTTGATTGAACTACAAACATATCACGAATGGTCTAGACCTGAAGAGCACATAAGCCCCCGAGTGTTTCCCTTAAAAAAAATCTTCATCTCATCCTCTTCCCCGCTTCTGATGGCCTTTTGTCTGCCCCCGCCTGGCGAACTTCATAAGCAATGGATTAACTTCATAAGCAATGGATAATTCTTTTATCTCGCTTCCAACCCGGTCTCCATCAACAATATGTCTAATACCTGTAGCAAGCCAATCCTATTTTTGTTGGGGGTGTATGGGACTTAAAACATGTTTTATAAGTCTTTTTTAATCAAAAAATTTAGTTTAAGAAATAAAAATTTCTCATTAATTTATATATAAAATCAATAATACTATTTACGATTGATGTGAAATTAATCTAATAATTCTCCCCTACATATCATACCAATTGAATTATCTCTTATTTATACATATCATGTTTATATATTATAATAAAATTTTAAAAGACTCTAATTTTATTATTGTTGGGCTCTACGAGCCCTTAAAAAGGATTTGATGAAACAAAGACATCTTTTAATCTAAAAATTAGCTTACAAAATATAATTTTTTTATTAATTTATATATAAGCCACTAATATCATTAATCACTGAATTAACCTTACAATTTTCAAACAACTAATAGAATAGATTTCCAAATTGTTAATGTCCCGTGACAAACATGCCCCATCTGGTTAGCCCTCGGGGATCATGTGTGATCGTGTTTTGCGTTGTACCAGTAGCTTTCTCCAACTCCACACTCAAGGTTTACGCATGTCTGTTATCAAGAAGGACGACCAAATCGTTCATATTAGGCTGCTGCCGCCTCTTGAACACTCTTACGAAAGCGACGACGTCAAGCATGTTTCATAATTAACCCAAGGCAAGACTTAAATAATATTGTTAAAATATAAATATAACTCTGTAGTATTGGAAGGCAAACATAAAAATTGTGTGTGTGTATATATAAATATAAATATATATATATATATATATAAATGTTTTTGGAAATTAGGAATATTTACATATAAGCTGAAACAATTAGTGAAATACTGTTACTTGTCAATCTCAATTGATGACCTACTACCGGTAAATGTATGGATCAAAATTAATCAAATGCCAAACTGTATATGTGTACCTAATAGTTGCTTAGATCACAAACGTAAAATCAATCTGCATTCGTAGGTTCTGTCTTCCCTTTTTAAAAGCAGTGTTAATTACAGGCCGAGGAGTCCGTATTTCACCTCCGCTAATCTATAATCACTCTGACCTTAAATTTATCAATAAGATGATAAGTGAGCAGAAAATGAAGGATTAAATGCAGAAATTAAGATTGATCTTGAATATCGTATGCATTGTGAAGTCAAGATTGGGACAGCAGATAAAAAAGAAAATTCATGAGGCTTACACATTTTATGACCAAAGTAGTTAGTTCCTTAACCCAGGCAAGTGATTTAATTTCATTTTAATAAATACAATAGACAGCAATGCTCTGCAATCATGCTAAATTATATCATTTTTGTGAGACCTATATGTATATGTGGGGCCAGTGTCATTCATAAACAAACAAAAAGGCCGGGTTTGATCTAACTACTAGCTATTCAGAGCTTGTTCATATACAAAAATCTTCTTTCATTAATTAATTTGATTAAACTTTATTAATTAAGCCCACTGTTTGAGTCCTTGCGCTGTTACGAAATCGACATGCATTCTTTTCTAGTTCTCGTCGAATATCACAAGTCAAATCCCTCAAAAAGAGAAAAATTATGATCAAAAGTCAAAATTGAAGTTCGGTATGCGTGTGAGCCAGACATGTGACTAATACATAAACATTAGTTGCTTCTACAAATTCTCGATGGAAAAGATTTGCAAAAAAGTATTTGTTCCCTACAATTTTTTTAACTCTGTTGACAATTTTTAGGAAGGTGTTAAGGAGAGCCAGTGATGAGTACTAACATGCTTGGAACTACAATGCATGTAGTTCATTCAAATCCAAAAAATATCAAATTCAATTATAATTGACAAAGCTATTTTATTTTATTATCATATGAGATCCTTCAATTTAGTCTTATTTTTTAATATTTATTATAATAAAATTTTATATATAAATGAGAATGAATTATAAATTAATTTGATTAATTATTTTTAAATAAATAATTTAGGTCTATTACATTATACTTTAAATTGGGCCATTATAAATGATGTCAAGATAACCTAATTCAGGATTAGATAAGAATGTTATGGGCTAATCTTCTAGCTTTAAAGCTCAAATCAAAACTCGTACATTAAAGTGCAACTCAGAATCAAATAAATTTTTGTGTAGAATCAGTAATGATTTATAATCTATTGTACAAGAAATTAAGATATACAAAAGCCTTTTTGACATGTAAAAACAAAATCTAAATTTTTGTCCCTAACACAATAAAAAAACAAAAGGCTTCCACCAATTTTCATACGTTCAATTGCTGTCTTGTGTTTGGCCGGCCATGGGACTGTGATTGTTCTCGTCTCTCCCTGCCGGCGAACCACTTCACCGTCCTCCGAGCTATCGGTAACCAAATCCTCCTCAACCTCTCCTCCTTCGCACTGCTCGCCTCACTCCCACCTCCATTTATGGAAGCTTCTCTACCTTCCTTCGTCTCCATCAGCCTCCCAAACCTCGATAAGTTGGTGATTTCGGACATGGACCTCTTCTCCGTAGAAGCACTGATCTCGTGATTCGTAGGATCGTTGGGAGGTAGAAGACGAAGGGAGGCCGATAGCAGAGAAGCTCCGGTCGATGATGGCGCCGGCTCTGCTCTGGGTGGCTCTCTTTTGTTCCATCTCTTGTTTCAAGCTGTGAATGTCGACGTCGACGTTTTCGCCGGCGGCCACCGGCATGGCCGTGTAACCGCTCGCTGGCGGAGTACCCGACCGGCGCCGACAACCGCCGGCCGGAGTCGGCGTTGATCATCTCTGAGCTCAGAAGCATGAGGTCCGACGAGTTGACGTCGCTCCACCGGCCCTGCCGCATCACGTCGGAGACGACGATACGGTGCTTGAACTGGTGCAAGTCCCGCCGTCTTTCACTTTGGCCGATCAATCCCTCTTCCTTGTTGCTCTTCCCCTGCTTCCGAAAGCTCCCCATGAAGCTAAACCTAGCAGACGACGACGATGACGGCGACGTTGTCCGGGCAGTCGTCGGTTTCCGGCTCCCTCTCGACAAAGAGGTCGAGCCGCGGCTCGGCCGGGGGTCTCGGCCGGGGTAGCGAAGGCTGTTGGAGTAGGCGAAGGTGGTGAGGTCGCCGGGGTCGATCTTGTGCCGGCAGAGCGGGCAGCTCGAGTGGCTCTCGAGCCACCGATCGACGCACTCGAGGTGAAAGGCGTGCTTGCACTTGGGCAGGAGCCGGAGCACCTCCGTGTCTTCGAACCTCGACAAGCACACGGCGCACTCCAACCCCTCCTTCGATCCCCTCAGCGACGAGAATCGGAAGAGCGGCAGGGACTCGATCACCGACTTGTCGATGCCGGAGAACCTCGCGCCGGGGCCGCCGAGGCTATCCGGTGTTGTCGACACCGTTTGCGAATGCGCCGCCGGCGCCGACGTGGCAGAACTTGGCGTATATGAGGAGGAGGAAAGTGAACGAGAACATGATGGAGAGCATGCCGATAACTATCGCGATGCTGGGCCGGAAAGACGACGTCATCGTCGGCGTCTGCTGGCCTTGATCCGTCGACGGTTGGCCGGCGACAGGCCGCCATGAATATGAGAAACAGAGGAGGAAGAACACCAGGATGAGATGGCAGGTCGGTGGTTTCTCCATTGTTTCCGACCAAGCTGATACGGCCAAGAAGCCGGCGGAGATCAGCAGGACAAGGGAAGGTTGCATGCAGTTGGATCAGAGCTTGTCTATCTGGCAACTCAGATTGGTGTGTTTGTATTTATAATCATCATGTATGTGAGGTTGTTCATGGCGGATAGCTACCGAGCTTTGTTTTGCTAATTCTGAGAGCTTCTTCTCTATTTGGGTTTGGTGGGGCTGGGGCTTTTCTCCCAACTCTCGTGAAAAGTCTGCTTTATGTTCTTGTCATGAGCTTTGTTAAATGTTCAAGTAATGAGAGAGACTGATGTTGAATTGTGATGTGATTTTGAGCCCAGGATAATTAAAACTGGTGGCAAGTAGGGTTAGATATCTTATAACTCAGTAATCCATGATTTGAGTTGACTACGAAGTTTTCTTTCTTAGAATATCCCTGGATCGAATCTGCACTCCTCTCATCTTCTCGCGTAGATTATTCATTGTTTTGTTTCTCCGGATGATAAAATATATGAAGTTTTATGATAATTTGCTTGTTAAGTTGACAACGGTATTGAATTTGTGAGAAGTCGGTGCCGTCTGCTTGAATGACTTCGAATTAGGTGACTATTTTAGACGACTTTCGGCTCCACATACATTGCAGGAAGTAATATGTAAGAGAAGCCTTGAGGTCTATGCGTTGATGTTTAATTAATTTCTTACTTATTTTAATAATATGTATCATTGAGAACACAAGATGCACGAACTACGGGTGTGATCACGGACGGCATCATATAGTTGTCTACTGGTGATTGATTCTGACTTGGCTTCTTATATACTTGGACAGGATTGTTGTTTCTGATTTTTATGAGGTCTTCCTACTTAAGTTGTATCATATTCCAATTATTGTTAGTTGGAGTTTAGTTTAAGTTAGTGCTGTTTTCGATCTGGGCATCGTATCTTTCTTTTGACACCTTTCAGAGTTTGGCTTTGGCACTTCTCTCTCTCCCCATGAAGTTGAGAAGAGGATACATATTACTAGATTCAGTCTTACGCACCTGCAACCCTAGAACATACTCGTTTATCTATTCGTAGTTTATTTGAAATCTGGAATTGGATGATATAATTGATTGATACTTGAAATATTTATAATTCAATCAGGCTCATCATTTTCTCTTATCTAAGTATAAGCTATTAAGAAGAACTAGTTTTACTAAGAATAATTAGGTTTAACTTACAGACATGAAAGCTAGGTGGAGCAATGGCATACTTGCAGTTCAAAGGAAGATTATTTGCCAATATAAATGGCGAGTTAATTACACAACTATTTTGTTTCTACGCACCCATAATCACCCTATTTGGTTGGCATTATTCATTGTTAGTGATGATATATATTTTTTCCTAGGGGGTATGCGGCATAGTAAACTGTATATAGTAGTTTATAATTATTCATATAAGGAATTTATAGCCCTTATACGAATGATAATATATAAAGATGTGACTAAGAATGTTGGAACTTGAAGTTACAGTTATTGGGCTCACTTTTCAGTTTGTTCTTTTCGTTTTGTGCTTCTTCTTTGTATTAGCAGATGAGTTACATTATATTGACTCCCAGCTAGGGAGGGCAGCTGAGCTGAGTCTCGGCTTGACTTGTGTTTTGACAAGTCGAGCTTGGCTTGGCTCAATTTATTTGTTTGAGCCGAGCCAAACCTGACTCCATAGCTTGTGAGCCGGGCTCGGCTTGACTCGGATACGAGTTTGAGCTCGAAGCCAAGCTCAAGGCAGTTGGGCTTTGGCCCAGCTTTCTTTCTTTCTCTCTCTCTTTTTTAGAGCCCAATAGCTCTTTTATTTTTTTTTAAAGGAAAGCCCAACAGCTCCCATGAATCAGCTTTTTTAAAAAATTTTATATACCTGTTGGGATTTAGCTGGGCTTGCCGAACAGCCAGTCAAACCCCACCAGTCAATAAAAAAAAGATCCCAACGGTTCTCAAAAGAGCCAAAGGGGACTCTCTTGTAATACAAATACATAGAAAAAATAGTTATTATTTTTTTTAAAATGTCTATAAATAAAGGGTATTTCTCAAAAAATTTGGCACCAAACTCCCTCAATATCTCAAACTCTAAAATTCTCGCTTTCTATAGTATCCAAAATTTTATTTTGAAATGACAATATCTCCCAACTTGGATCACCAAATTATTGATGAGTTTGACTGATGAGTTTGACTGTGGTGACTATCCCGAATTTGGTTTATGCTTGGATGATGTTATATTCGATAATTCGTAAGAAGATGAGACCCAACTCCATGAAGGTGGTAGTGTCAAAGCCGGAGCCCTATTGACTAAGGACAAATCAAAGAGGAAACTTTCACCGTAAAGGATCATTTTGATCAAGTCGTGGACAAGGTAGCAAAAAAAACACAAAAGAAAAATGTAAGTATTGTTCCGCTTCTTTAGTTATTGTTTAAGGAATACTTCTCTCACTTGACATCTTTAAAATGTGTTCTAAAAAAGGCTTAAAGGATCCTAAATAAAATAGGTTATCTATAAGCAGAAGCACTATTGACATTGATAGTTCTTATTCTCATTTAGATCTTGAGGAGTTTGAGATCTAAAGTGATGAAAATGATTATTTGTACAAAATTACTGTGTAGTTGTGCTGAAAATAAATGGTTTGGTCGATTTCTCAATCACTGTTTCGACCACCCAGAACACTGGCCAATGTTTTGTTAAAAAAGATTAAGATTCTTTTCTAGTCAAGATTTTAAACCTTTTTAAATCTCACAAAGGTGTTTTTGCTTTTACGGCGAACACGTGGACGAGTAAGCAACATTTTGGTTATATTAGTATCTGTGTAAATTTTATCGATGAAAATTGGTTTTTGAAAAAGTGAGTTATCACTTTTAAAATGTTAGAGCATCCTCATTCCGGTGTTAACACGAATAATTTATTTTTAGAGGTTTTGCGATGGTTTAAGTATTCATGATCGAATTTTAAGTATAATATTAAATAATTCTTCAAATAATGATTAAATGATTGAAACTATCGTTAGATGTGCTAGGTTACAATTTCTTAAGATTTTTCATATTAGATGTAAGTACACATGTTATTAATTTAATTGTTTAAGACTTAAATTAAGTGATGAATATATTGATAGGTTTAGGCATGTTTTGCTTCATATTAGTGTTAATGGTCCTAAGATTCAAAGTTATAAACAAGTTTGTAGAGACTATGTATTAACACTGAAAGAAATTGATATTGATACATAACATAGGTGGAATAGTACCTACTGAATGTTAAAATCAATCGATGGTTATGAAGATACATTAATATCTTGGGCTGATATTTTTGATAATGACAAAATAATTACTCTAGATCAGCTTTAATTTTTTTGTTGCTAGACTTATAAATAGATTTTTTAGAAGTTTTACGAAATGACTAAAGAACTTTTAGAAACTTATTATTGTACTTCTCATTTGTTTATTCATAATATATTTAAAATAATGTCACAATTTACAAAATATAGAGGTCATAATTTGTGTGGGTATATTTATTATTAGCATGGATGAAAAATTTTAAAAATATTGGAAATCATTACCTTTGTTTCCTTTGTTTGCATTGACAATGAACACTAAATTGAAACTTAGAAGGTGTATTGTTTAGTATGAAACATTTTTATTCAGACATGTGTATTAATGAAAATGATTATAATGTAATTAAGGAGACAGAAGTAAAACATGGTTTAGAAAGAGTGTATAAAGCTTATGATCATGAATATGGTCATTATAAAAATTTAGGTTGTCCATCTTCTTCGAGGGCATCAAGTTCTGAGTGTTCAATCCCCTCTCAATGTGAGATCAAGAAGAAGAGAGCGTGACCGGCACTAATGGCTTGGAGTGCTATATTTTGATCGAGTAATCTTTCGACGGGAAGAAAGGGCCAACCTCGATGTTTTAGAATGGCAGTAAGTCAATTCAACTACTTTTCCCATTCTTAGTGTCATGGCGAAGGACTTGCTAATAAAGCCTATATCATCCGTAGTGGTGAAGTTGACGTTTAACACAAGTGGTTAAATTATAAAGAAAGATTGAAGTGCCTAGATGATTAGTTTCATCAAGAAGAACGAGTATCTCAATTTTGCCAGTAGATGATGTTATTTAATATTTTACTTAAATTTTCAATTATTGGTGATAGTTAATGTATTTTTGTGTTTATGGATTAAAATTGCACATAATTGTATATAGGCTCATAGGTGCCAATCCAATTGGGATGTACCTATATTACTATGATGCAATTTTATTCGAATTATTTTTTAATCAATAGAGTTTATTTCTTTTAATTATTTATTGTTTATTTTTATTTTTGTGGCAAAAAATATAATAAAAATTATTTATACAAAAATCAATGAAAACTAAAAGAAGAGTTTTTGAAAATTCAAAAAGAAAAAAGGATTGATGAGCTCGAGCCGGCTCGAGCGTGGCTTAAGGTCATCGTGCCTAAAAGCCGAGCCGAGTCGAGCCCGGGTTCACAATGAATAAGCCGAGCTCGGCTTGGCGCATAGCGTATTCGAGAACCATCTGAATTATCATCAACGGGAACTCATAATAATCTCAATCATTCCTCCATAATCATCTACCCTCGGAATCTCTAGCTGGGAAACCACATTTCTAAGACTCCTTTCACTTCATTATCCAATTCACCCAAAAAAATGCTGAAGACTACTACATTGTTGGCACTTCCACCGTGAAAGGATTCGAGGGGAGAACCGGTCAAGGTCAGGACTGAATCTTGGAATTTAACCAAATTATAAAGATGATAAAATATAATCAAACACAACTTCTTCAAGTCAAACCACCAAAAAAATATAAAAGCGGGAGCAGAAGCAGTACTCAAATCTATCACACTAATTAGTTCTTTGGTGAAGGGGATTAGATTTTTCAAATCGTCCAGTATGATTCTTGTGAGAACTCTTTGTATTTCTTACCGATGGAATGCCAAAAAATAACCGTACATGCAATTTAGGATCGTAACCGTATATAAGTTTTCAA
This sequence comes from Piper betle, assembly GCA_033002965.1. Taxonomy (NCBI): domain Eukaryota; kingdom Viridiplantae; phylum Streptophyta; class Magnoliopsida; order Piperales; family Piperaceae; genus Piper; species Piper betle. Next base: position 74,600 of record JAURVB010014813.1, read on the forward strand.
GTTTTCATATTTTCCATTTAGCTCATTAAAAATTAAAAATTAGAAGTTATCTATACATATATTCTCATACTCATTAAATATTCATAACCCAATAACTTTAACTTCATTAGATCAATTTTATTTGGGTCAATCATTAATAATATCATATGAAATATATATATATATATAGACACACACACACACATACATGTGTGTGTGTCCAAAATCTTGCACTGAACTCAATGTTCTCAATATCCCAATTACTTGAAATTATTATTCATTGACCTTTGGCTAAAGATTATTTTATTTAATGTTAATTAATTAAAAGATGCTACCATTTATTTTGATAACAAATGCTCATTTACTCCATAAATAAATGCTCAAATGGTCATGGCAGTTTATTAATTTGTAAATTTATATTTTAATATTTTTAGGTGAAAGGATTGTTATAGTGATTTTTAATATATAATTTTGTTTAGACCCGAAAATACTTTTTGTCATGCAATCTAATGTAACGATAAGAAATAACTTCGTTACTGTTCGTGGATTGTGAGCCTCAAACCCGAAGGATAAAGGTTGGCATCTAAAAAGACATCTAGCTATAAAAATTTTATCATTGCTAAATCTGATAAATCTTAATTTAGAATCTATACTTAATTTAGATAATTAAATCTAAGAGTGTCCATTTCATTTTCGTTTATTTACCTATTGATCGACAAAAAAAAACATCATTAGGTCATAATCATGACCATCATACAGAACATTCAAGGCGATCATAAACAGCCAATCGGAAGTCCACCGTCATATCTACTCCTTCCTAAACCAATTGCGCAAGCTCATCTGCTCTACAGCATCGTCATGAGTTACAAATTACAATGCATCCCGATCAACAATTGCAGTCTACCAACCATGCCTTTGCCTACTTGTTGAAGCTCAATCAATTGGAATAACATATACTAATATGTAGCTATCTATCTATCTAGCTAAATTGTCAGTAGAGATGATATCCAGACATGTGAGAAGAATCAAGGTCAGAGTACGTCCGATCCTGCATGGAATGCTCCGACGTCTCCTTCCTCCGACTCGCCCTCTTCTTCTTCCTCCACTCCGTCTTCGTCGCCCAGAGGGTGAACAGCATCACCCCGAGCCCAACGCACACAGTCCCCACCGTCCCCGCCGCGATGACCAGCAGCGCCACCCGCACCCACCGGCTCCCACCGTCGTTTGGCATGATTACCCACATGGCCGCCATGTACGCCACCACCATGAACGACACCGCCGCCCACATCACCTTGTGCGTCACCACCAGCAGCCGCCGCATCGACTTCTCCTGGAACGGTATCACGCTTACCAGGATGGTGACGATGGCCAGCGACAGGAACAGCGCCAGCGTGTTGCTGATGATGAACAGCTTGAACGACCTCGTCTTCCCCGCCGACGACTTGCCGACGGACGGCCCCTCCTGCAGCACAGCCACCGGGGGGCTGATGGAGGCGGCGAAGGTGACGGTGGCGATCAGCACCGCTACCACAGTGATCTTGTTCCGGGCGCTGCGCAGGCCCTCGCTGTTGAGCTCCCTCTCCTTGTCCCGCCTGCTGCTCGCGTGCTGCTTCTGGTAGTAGGAGCTAGACGACGAGTTCGATAATATCGTCTTCCTCATCAGAGCCGCCGGCGACCCTGTGTCTGATCCGTGTCTCATTTTAACATGGTTCCTCTGCAGCAGCTCTTGGGAGCTGTCTATGGTTCTCTTGATGTCTGCAGGGTGGATCATGGGGAAGACGTCGGTGTTCCTCTTCCCGCCGGCGTTCTCCAGTGCTGCAACCAGCTGCAACGCCGACGAGTTGCTCACATCGGTTTCGAGTAGGTCGAGCGCAGTGAATCCGCTCCTATTCAGCGCATTCACATCCACGCTGGTTCTTCTCAACAAGTACTTCACCATCTGCGTTCAACAAGTTGTTTGTTTTTTGCCATGCACACACACATATATAGATATATACATGCGACATCACATGACCAAAGAGGTCCATTTGTGATCAATCTTACATGGGGAAGCTTGGCGGCGACTGCTAGGTGCAAGGCGGAGTTGCCGTCGTCGTCTGCGACGTTCACAAGTCTGGTGACATCCAGTTTGTCGACCAAGTACTTGACGGTTTGGAGCTGGTTGTTCCTGACGCTAAGGTGGAGAACTGTCTCGCCCCGCCTCGTTAGCATCTGGGCCAAATCCAGACCCGACGATAGGATTTCGTCGATGATCTTGACGTGACCTCTGATAGCAGCTTGGTGCAGAGGAGTTCTACCTTCGTTGTCCTGCTGGGAACAGAGGTCTTGGTCAATCGCCATGAGCTCCTTGGCAATCTCCAAGTGACCTTTGCTCGCAGCCGAGTGGAGTGGGCCGAATCCGTTCTCATCCACTTTCCATGCAAAATCCGGACGTACTTTCAATATCTCCCTAACAATGTCTGCACCACAATCAAAATATTTACATATAAGGCTGTATATAAGCAACAAATGACCCTGTTACATAGCAGGACACAAATTAATCAGATAACCTTACACATCATGTCAAGCATATATATCGGGTTTGTTATATGTACCTGTGTGACCACTTGCAACAGCTGCATGAAGGGATGTAGTTGGGGCGTCTTCTTCAAGTAGGAGCAGCCAAGAACTGTTCAAGAGGTGTTTAACAACGTCTAGCCGGCCATTGGCGCAGGCTACATTGAGAGCACTCCTTTGGGTATCGTTCAGTTCGTAGGAGACCCAAGGATCGTAACTCAAAAGCAGCTTCAACATGTCCAAGTTGCCTTGCCGGCTTGCTTCGTGGAGAGGAGTCTCCATCTTGTCGTTTGTGACCGAGACGAGCTCAGGTTTTAGCTGAATGATCTCGGAGGCCATGTCCAGGTATCCGAACTTGGCAGCGAGGTGGAGAGGCGTGTTTAGCGACCGAGCAGCCACCTGCCGGAGAATGGCACTGTCTTCTTGGACTAGAGCTTTGAGTGCAATCACATCTCCTCGAACACAAGCGTCGAATAGCTTGCTGTCCATGTTGAAAGGAGGAAGAGTAGGCTACTCTTGCAATGGATAGAGGTGAAAGCTCAAGTCTGGTTGATATAAAAGGAGGAAATGGGACAAGAATAGGAAGAGTCAGGGATAAGGAAACTTCCCAAACATTTTAGACGGATTTTGAAAGTTGCCAAGTGATTGCTCTTGCGTGTGCGGGAGGATGACAAGGTAGGAGGTTGGTAGCGAAATCCAAGTCAATTAGATTCCATGGTGTGATATAGAAGGTTTGGTTCGGTATATATCATCTATCCTTTCAACGGAGATTCTAATATTGCAATTTCTACAAACGCAACAGCGAGGCAACTTCCCGGGTTGAAATAAACTCGTCTAGAACATGTAATTTGTGCTGTTCAATGTTCGACTTTTTATTCCCCTAGTATACGCACCCTCTTAATCATGGAAGGACCAAAAGAGAAGAGGTAGGTAGGTCGAAGGACCAAGTTGTAGTAGGAGAAATTAACGATTCCAGCTCTATGGAAATTAGAGATCGAGTGTCTCTTATCCGATGGACAGTGCTGTACCTTCTTTAATTTTCTAGGTGCAACATTAAAAGCAGAAAATGTTTGCATCTGATTTTCTGACCGACGATGGAATACATAGCTGCATGAAACATTGTTTTGCGGATGTTACTGTGGATTTGGCAACTTCAAAGAAAGAGTGCCACCTGATAAGTTTTTTGGAAAAAGAGGGCCGGCTGTCACGTCCAATTCATGCATTAAAGTCCATGCCGACACGAATAAAAGTAAAATAATAGATTTCTTTTTGCGTGGAAAAAGAAACTTACATATTTGTTGCGGGGAAAACACACATTTACAATATTCTTACGCTGCAAATTCTGGGTAAGTTCTCGCCCAGGTTATGGGTATTAGTCACCAATTCAAGATTCCTGCTCCTATTCTTTTAATCATCTGTTTGGCCGTGTTCTGACCGTAGTGATCAGTATGACATGACGTCATTCTGATAGTATGGGGAAGCATTCTTCTTGAAGACCATGTCTGAACTAAGAAGAAGAGAGTTGACAAGGCTGCACACTGCAAAATCTTTCTATAAACTAGGCAGCTAAGATATCCTAAGAGATGGCCGTTTTAAGTCTTAAGTTTTTGTGTTAGTATTTATTTTCTGAAAGAAACGGTTACATTAAATTACACAAGCTATCATACCCTCACCAAGCTGGTAATTGCGCAGCCAAGTCAGAAGCCGGCCAAAAGCTCGATTCACCTCGTCTGATAAAACTTAATTATAAGTAAATGAATTAATTACGATTAGGGTTTCGAGCTGCAAACATATAATTAAAGTATAAATAGAAATATTTTGATGTATAAAATGTCATGTATTTAGACCATCTACATTAAAATTTCCGGAACTCTTGGCTTATAATAACCGCATATATGCGCTGCATGTAAAGGCTCTGTATACCCAAAGAAGTCTTACATATCCAGTGACATTGAAACTGAGTAGACCTTTTATAAAAACAAAGGAAAAAGAGAAACGAATGAAAACGTGGACCTCTTCATTTCTCAAACAAGCAACGATTGAGGACATCGGTCAAGTCACGAGGATGACTAAAGGGGGAATATCGTTGAATAGATGACCTCAGGCTATTCATGGGCTTTTTTTTATTCATGGGCTTTTGATAACGATGATTGGGCTAAACGGTTTTTGGATTATTTGAGCCCACTCCTTTTGAAGGAAGCGTGCACGACACGAGGATCGTCCTGGTTGAACTCGAAAAACCACTTGTAAGTCAACTCCATATATATATATATATATATATATATATATATAGGATTGGCTATTCTGGGGCGACCGCAAGAATAGTTTCCTGTGGTCGCTCTAATCTGGGCCGTCAGATCTAATCTGACGATTCAGATTTATTTTTAAAAAATCTAATTTTTACCCTCCCCCTCCCACTGCCCGGCGCCGCCGCCCTCGCCGCGACACGGCCGCCGCGCCGCCACCCTTCGCCGCGCCCACGTCCATCGTGCCGCCACCGTCACCGTCACCGCACCTGTCGGCGTCGTCGCGCCCACGTCCCCGCCCGCGTCGCCTCCCGGGTCGCCCGCCGCGCCCCATTACGACCCCGCGGGCGGGTCGAGAGGAGCGCGGCGGCGCAGGCGGGGTCGGGAGGGGCAAAGACCCGGCGTGGGCATGGTGACTTGGCCGAGGAGCAAGGGCGGCGGCGCGGCCATGGGTGCAACGGAGGTCGATGGCGACGCGGGCTCGGGCGCGGCGACATGGACGAGGGCGGCGCCGTGGACGGGGGCGCGGCGAAGGGTGCTTCAATGGCGCGCGGCAGGGGCGAAGGATGCTGGGCTAGGTGACGCGAGCAGGGGCGGCGTGTAAAAACCCCCGCAACTCGAGTCAGGGTTTTATAACCGTTAGCCGGTCGGTTTGATCGGGACTCGAGTCGGTTCAGCTTTCAGAACGCGTGTGCGGGGCCGAGCCGGCCGTGTGCACATGCTATGAGGGTTCATGTATACCCAAGTATCGATGATAGCGTCAGATACGCATCAGCAGACTGAGTTATCAGTAGATATGAGAGTATACAATTGAGATGTTATTTTATTTTATTTTTTTATTGTGACCGTAGAATTAGTATAGGCCGAATAACGCATTAGGACGCGTTAGAAGGTATTCGGGTGGGTTATTAGTTGTACGGCATGTCATTTGGGTGTTGTGATATTTTGTTTGATTTTATGGGATTTTTCCCAATTTTTCTAGATTTTTCTAGGATTTATTCCGAGTCGGTTATCATTCTTGACTCGAGCCGGTGTCGAGTCAAGTTTTATTTACAACCTTGCCATCACCTATACCCCTCATCTTCCTCCCCAAACCCCATCCCGTGTTTTTGCCGCCGCCGCCCTTGAGGTCGTGCCACCGTCGTGGACGCCGGACCGCCACCGATCGACGCCGCCCAGCCCGGCCGTGCCGTCGCCTCGCCGCCTCGACCACGCCCGGCCACCGTCAGCTGCCGCGACTGCCGGAAATCGCCCTCGACTTCTCCTCTGTCCCGACGTGATTTCTCCGCCGCCTGCACCGGACCGCCGCCGCCGTGACGTCGGAGCTTCTCCCCTCGACCCCCCTACCCTTCCCCTCTGCTTAGCACCGCCGTCGAGGGTCGGCCGTGGGTGTCAAACCCGTGATTCGAGTCAGGGTTTTACGTTACCGAACCAGTCGGTTCGATCGTTGGTTCGAGTCGAGTCGGTTTCATGAATCGCGTGCTGAGTCGAGACCAGCCGTGAGTTATGAGCGATGAGAGTCAGGTGTACCTGAATATATGATGATAACGTCGAGAAGATGGTGAGATACGAGTTATCTGAATATATGAAAGTATGCAGTATTTTTTCTTTTTATATGTTTGATCGTAGAAATAGTTTTAGGCCGAATAACGCATTAGGACGCGTTTGATTATATTCGGGTGGGTTATTAGTTATAGAGCATGCCATTTGGATGTTGTTGTGTTTGTTTTATTTTATGTGATTTTTCCATATTTTTCTAGATTTTTTTAGAATTTATTACGAACTAGTTATTATTTTGACTCGAGTCGGAATCGAGTCAATACTTATTTACGAAACTGCCACTAGAGCATTTCTTCTTCTTCCCCGACCATTCTCACCCAAACCCTCGCCGCCGCCACTGTGGTGTGCTGCCGCCGCCGCCGCCGACGCCGTGCTGCCGCCGATCGACGCCGCCCTGCCCCGCCTTGCCGTCGCCGTGCCGCCACGACCAACCCCGGCCACCGTCGCGCCGCCACGACGCCGGAATCCGCCCCGCGAACCGCGACGCGCCGCCCACTGATTCCGCCGCCGTCCGGGCCGCGCCGCCGCCGCTGTGACCCCGACGACCACCCCCTCGACGTCGCCGACGTTTCCCCCATCGTCCCGACCACCGTCGAGGCCGGCCGGAGCCTCGATCGGAGAACGCCGCCGCCGCCACCCACTTTCGACGCCGCCGCCGACGGCCATCGCCGCCTCGGTTACTTTGTTTGACACCACCATCGGACCAAGCTCGTCGAGCTGGTGCCGATAGACCCCTTGATTGCCCCGTCCCGAATCGTCGCCGGAAAACCGTCGGAATCCGCCGGAAAACCGCCGATACTCGCCGGAAAACCGCCGGAACCGCCGGAAAATTGGATTCGAGGGAAGTCCGCCGGATCATCCGCCGAACGCACCCGGTCCAATCTGATCGGACTTCGGACGCCGCTAGGTGCCGAATTCGAGTTTCGAGCCGCGAAACGGAAACCCTAGCCGTCGCCGATTTTCGACGACGCGAGGTATAATTTATTTTAACTTAATTATTTGAAAGTATTGATTATTAGAATTTGCATGTTATGATTGATGAATTGTGCATTGTAATTACTTATATAAATGTGGATTTAATTTAGAATAAAATATGAAATTTGTGGAATTGTGTGGTGTTAAAAATAGAAGTTATGAAACTAATTAGGGTTATTAAGTAATAATCATGATCTAATGTAAACTAACCTAAGTAGACTTGTTAGAATTGATATAGGTTGATGTGTGACGGTTGATGTGTGATTGTGTTGATTGTGCGTGCATGGTATAGGATATGTGATTCATCATGCGGGCGTTAGTTTTTAGCTTGATTGTGTAGGTACGGTGTAGGAGCTCGCCGCCTAGGCGCGTGGACCCGTTTGGAGCTTCTACCAGGTCCGTTTAGGACTCGTTCTCTGATTTACGCTACTCTCTTGTGTATTTGATTTATTATGTGCAGGACGAGTTAAGTGGCGTTTTATCGGATCCCACTTAACTCGGGCCATTTAGCCAACAGTTCTTTTCCGGATTAATAACCCTCGAGGATGAGATCCCTCGAGTTTGTTTTCGAACTTCAGATCCAGCTCACGTTGCCTTCGGGCCTATTGTATAAATCCCAACCCAGACCTATATATATGTATAGTTTTCGTGTTTTGGTGAGAGACTGAATGAGGGAAATCCGACTACCGTGCTACGCGAGCGGGCACGTGTGTGTCGACAGTGGGCTCTGGAATGGTGTGCGGGCCGTTTCATTCCCGAGGGATCCTGACAACTCCACCTTTGAGTTCCTCAAACCCGGAGAAGTGTGGAGGTTCACGGGTACTGCATTGCAGCGCATGTCTAGACTTGTGGTTTCAAAGGGTACTGAAGGCGACTGCCTGAGAGTACTCGGCCTTCGTGCTCAAGGCCAGGAGTAATATGGAAGGTGCAGAGGGCGGATAGGAACGAGATTTGACGCGAGAAGCAATAGAGAAATGGCCGAGGCATGAGAATGTGAAAGATAGGGGGACGCTGTCGACCCGATGGCGACGGCTCCCGTATGTGCCCTGATGAGAGTTCTTGAGGAAGTATATGGTTTTGATTCAACAGGAGAGTTTGCTCTCCTGTGCCAGTTTGATATTAGTTATTTTCCGGGCCGGTAACACTCGTTACTGACGGTTTTCCTATATATATGTAGGTGAGAAATGCGAAGCGATGAAAGCTGTCGGGACTGCGGAGGAGCAGCACGGAACCGCGCACACATGTACCTGCCGCGTGTAACGTATGTATAATGGTGTGTTATTGTTACGTAAATGATAATTTTGATGTGTTTGTTTGAGATAAATTGCTTGATATGAAACGAACTGGATAAATATGAATGAGTAGGGAGCCTTGGAGTTCAGACTCGGCTCAGGTAAAAACGAATGAGATAATGGTTGAATGTCATGGTAGATTAGTATGTGTTACCGTATTTTTATAAAATAGTATATATTTTCTTTTGGTTTTTCATTTATTATTTTGTCTTGTCTTTGCTTGTACATCATAGCATGCATGTAGGACTACGTTAGAACCCACGCATCCCATCCATGCATTTCATGTTTGCATCTCCATCTTGAGACACCGAGGGCAGATCCGGGTCGGCTTAACCGAACCCAGTAGATTAGCGAACGGTTCGGTCGCCGGTGACATTTCCGGGTCGGTTCACGGGTGAGCCGAAACGGGGTGTTACAGTGAGTCGTCGGAGCGGCCGGACGCCCCGACCGCACTCGACGCCGCCGTTGGTGGCCATCGCCGCCACGGCTGTCCTCGTCGTCACCACCATTGGGTTCAGCTCACCGAGACGGTGCTAACCCCTACCTCCGATTGCCTCGCCGGAGCAATCACCGGAAAACCATCGAAGCTGCCGGAAAACCGCCGGCACAGTCGCCGGAAAACCGCCGACTCACCTTCACCGCCTTCGTTCGTCGGCACCGATTTCAGCGCCGATCGCGAGGTGGTTCTTCCTTTTTTAGAATTATTGCATACATGTTATTGTCATAGTAGCATATTAGAATTAATTTTATTAACTTCATGATTTGTTTAATTAATCGTGATTATGATAAACATGTGATGATTAGTGTAAATTGTGTTGTATGATGCGAATGCTTAGTAAGGAAATTGTTAGTAAACTATTGCATAGTTAATTAAATGCTTGCTAATGAGTTAAATTATGAACTTGGACGAATTAGGTTTTTGCATGCTAGTATTGAGTTAGATGGATTAAATTGATTAAACCATTGTCACCTAATTAGAATAGGAATGCTTTGAAATTGGAATTAAAAGTGCTAGGTAATAAGTAACGTATGAAATGATAAAATTAGTAACTTGCTTGACAATTAGAAATGTAGGGTAATTATCGAGATGATTGTCATGCTTAATTAGATAATTGTATGTATGTGGATATATTAGTTATATAGGCGTGCATCATATATGTTGGGCGTTAGTAAATAGTTATGTTCATGTAGGTTCGTTGCAGGAGCTCGCCGTCTAGGCACGAGACTGCGCTTGGAGCTTCTGACAGGTCCGTTAGGACACGCTTCTCAGGTTTTATCGCTCTATTCTATCGATGATTTGATTTATTGATTGTAGGACGTGTCAGGTGGATGATTTATTGGACCCCACCTAACACGGGTCACCTAGTCGTTTGTTTTTGGAATTAATAACCCTCGAGGATGAGATCCCTCGAGTTTGTTTTCGAAAATAAGATCCACCTCAAGTTGCCTTCGGGCCTATTATAATAAATCCCGACCCAGCCCTATAAATAGTTTTATCGAGTTTTCAGTGAGACAAGAGAAGATGAGTTGACTGCACGTACCATGAGCGGATGCCGTGCCAGTCATAGCGGGCTCTGGATTAGTGCCAGCGGACTGTTCCATCCCGAGGGATCCTGACAACTCCGCGTTTGAGTTCCTCACACCCGGAGGACGTGGAGGTTTACGGGTACTGTCTAGTACAGCGCATGTCCGGACTTGTGGTTCAAAGGGTACTAAAGGCGACTGCCTGAGAGTACTCGGTCTACGTGCTCAAGACCAGGAGTATTATGGAGGTTCGGAGAGGGCTTAGGATAAGAGTTTTATGCAGAGTACTGAAAAAGAAGTGCCGTGAGCGGCATAGTACCAGATAGATCGGGATGCTGTCGAGTCAGCTGCTCGACGGCTCCTCTATAGTTGCCCTTATGAGAGAGTTCTTGAGGAAGATATATATATATATGGATGTTTGCTTTCCATGAGGGTTTACTCTCATGTTCAGTTTGATATTAGCTATTTCCGGACCAGTGACAACCGTTGCTGACGTTTTCTTACTATATATGTAGGTGAGGAAGAGGATTGGAGTATGCCGGCCTTGACGAAGGACTAGCGGTTGCATTGCACACACATGCCTGATGCCGCGTCGACTTTTGTGTAAGATATGATGTGACTGCATGATAATTGTGTATGTATATAAGTGTGCAGATATATATATAGATATATGCATGCGTTTGTGAGGCTTGTATGCCTTGTTTTGGAAATGTTTGGGATGTTTTGAAGGAAACTCTAATGATGTGTCATGTTGAAATGAAAAAGAACCAAATGAGCTGAGTATGAGATTGCAGGTGCGCGAGACGCCAAGTAAGAATGTGTGGAGGTTTTAAAACCTTATTGTAATGCAAATTAGTGTTTTATGTATATTATATTGTACCGCGTTTTTAACAGGTTGTCCCCTTATTGCACTTTTAGGGGAGACTCTGTCCGTTTTATCCCAGGTTTTCTTTTGAATTTTGTTGCTATTTTAATTAATTTGTGTGTGATTATTACCATGATATTCACGTAGTATCCTGTTAGGGTTTTGCATCTCATTCATATACTGTTTGCGCACTTGCGGCATATTCCATCTTGAGACGTCGAGAGGGGTATGTTGTAGCCGATTAGGTCTTAGGTCAGCCAACTTAATCGGTTTACGAGTAGTTCGATCCTTTGTAACAATTCTGGTCCGGGTTGAGAGTAAACCGGATTGGGGTGTTACACGGCGTGGGTGAGCGACGGGAGAGGTGACGGCGGCGGCGCGGTGGACGTGGCGGGCAGTGGGAGGAGAGGTAAAAGTAGGTTTTTTAAAAATAGATCTGAACCGTCAGATTAGATCTGACAGCCTAGATTAGAGCGACCGCAGGAAACTATTCCTGTGGTCGGCCCCAGACAGCCAATCCCATATATATATATATATATATATATATATATTTCTTAGTTTCATAATTTTTTTAGAATATTTTTTCCTATTTTGTTCAAAGTTTATAATATTTATTTTTAAATTTTATTTCTGAGAAACTTATAGCTCATTTGTGTATAATGCATAAAGTATATTATGTTCTTACGTACGTATTCCAACTACATTAGAACTAGAAGGTTTATCATATTCTGATACAAATCTTGTAGAAGTACTATTTTTTCAAAGATTATACTAACATTACCATTATTTTCTTCGATAAATAGCTTTGGATATTTTTTCTACCTTAGGAGGGACTATTTGTTCTAACTTCCAAGTATCCGGTAGAATTATATATTTCCATTTAATAATTTTAGGAATTTTTATATTTACTTTAGTTGTATCTATTTGGAATAATGTTGTATTACGTTTTATAGATGTCAATCTGGCATTTGGATTAATTGTTGTCATAGCCTTAAAACATAATCGATATATTATACATATGTTTTGGGATCCTTCTTTCATATCATACCCTTGTGTTTTCATGTTTAAACACAAAACTTCTTTAAGATGAAGATCACTTAAGGATAATGAAAAATTTTAATAACAATTAAAATATACAGGTTCAGTTCCTAAACTGGATTCTATTATTCCGAATAGAGAATCTTTAAATTTATTATGTCTAATGTCCCTTAGAAATAATATTATTGAAGTGTTTAAACCATCTCTAATTAATAGTTTAACAGCTACTTGTACTAATCTTAAATAAATATAATTATATTCAGTTTGTAATTCTTCCAATATTTTTTACTTAATAGAGATAAATTTTCAGTAAAATTTTGGATACTTACGCTTTCTTCATAAGTTTTAATAAGGTATGCTTATTTAAATTCAAACAATCCTTTATTATATATTTTAGTAGGCTTAAAATGAGGAATACTCCACTTATTTAAGCATTGTTCAATATTAATATACACTAGTTCGGTAATTTTAGAATTCTCTTAATATTTAGATCTCTTAACTAGTTGTTGTAAAAAAGCCATCTATCCGCTGATGGATTCTACAGTTGTTGTAAAAAAGCCATCTATCCTCTGATGGATTCTACACCTAACACTAAGAATTTGGTAGCAGTACACAATTGCGACTGGGCGCCTAACCACGACTTAACGTCGACTTACCAGATTACGTCACCTAGCTTTGGTCGTGTCTCTAAAATTCAAAATGGCTCTGATACCACAAACAACTGGGAAATCTGAAGGCTTTTCAAGTTTTAAACTTACATGGCAACACAGAGTAGCACACTAAAGAACAATAACTTAAATAAAGTAAAGTATATCCCAAATGGGAGCTTAATTGTAAAATAAAGTAAAGTATATCCCAAATGGGAGCTTAACTGTAAAATATATTATTTTGCGGGAGAACAACTTAAATGTAAAATATATCCCTTTACGGGAGAATCATTTCAACTTTGGGAATTTGAAAAGTAAAGTATTGAAATATATACATGGAAAACAGTTTTTTATCAGAAAACTTTTGTATGTAAATGACATATAGGTTCAAAAGAATTGAGATATGTAAAAGATAAGATAGAAATACATACCAGAAAATAACCTTTTATTACTGCTGGTAACTTTACAAACTTACTTCACTCTCACTCAGTAAATACTCTCAATAACAAACTGTATACATACAAGTATATGATACAGGTATAGTATATACATAAAAACTTACAGTATCTAAACTGTATACAAATACAACTCTTAATCAAACACATACATATACAACAAACTGTTTTTGGATTTTTCATAAAAGAAAATAGAAATTGTTTTGGGTTTTTGATTTTGTAAATTAACAAACCACATTGAACGATGCTGAAGATAAGATAAGAAAGTAAAAGGAAAACTAAAGCTGAAAGCAACCTGACTAAAACACTGAAACACAAAAACACAAAGATAAGAAATTGGAAAAGATGAAAGCGACACAATAATAAGAAATTGATAATGGAAAACGATGACAACGACTCTTATAAAGTAAGATTCCTTAGCTTATAATTTCAAACTATAAGAGTATAGGTGAAATCAGAAGCAAAGAAATGAGAAAAGAAAAGAAAACTGAAGACGACTCAATCAAAACATGTATCTCTGACTTCTGAAATCCCACGAAAAAACTGAAATAGAAATTTGAAGGAGGAAGGAAACTATTTGAGAGCTTGCGAAATTTCGTCATGGTTGGACTGAAAGAAGGAGGTTTCATTTATAGAGGTGAAAAGCAAACAGTAACCCATTACCCAGGTCACCGGTCAACTAGTGGGTTCCACCTTGGGCCCAACTGACGTAGTCATTGTGGGGACCACCGTGGGGACTATGGTAGGGATAGATGAGGGACCCACAGTAGGGACTACAGTGGGGTCAGTGGAGGGACCCACAGAGATTTTTATCAATTTCCAAGGAGAAGAACCTAACTCCAAATAGACTATTTTAGAGGATGACTGTTGTGACTCAGCAGCTTTTGATGGACTACACATTGGCGAGGGCGAACGATCAATAGCAGGACAATGAAAAGCACCATGACCAAATTGACCACAGCATAGACATCTTAGACCTTCATCTTCTAAGGGTGCTTCAGTACAGACGACTAAAGTATGACCATTATGTCCACAGAGTCTGCAATGTAAATCTTTTGTACTAAATGGTGACTGAGCAAATCCTGCTTGCACTGGACTTTCAGTAAGCCTTGTGACAATCTGATTTATTTCATTCAAAGACAATGGTTGTGGCTCCTAAATAGGTTGTAGCTTTGGCGAAACCCTATAAAAATTAAGCATAAATGCAAGTCTTATTGCTTCATCATGACGAATATTTGGATTATCATCTTGTACCTGCAATACCCATGCATACACGTTAGGGGGTAGTACTGGTGGGAGTATTCGATTGGCTGACCTAGGAAAGGGCAGGCTCTGAAAAAAGTTCTTCTTTTGTAGGAAGATTGATAAAATGGGTGAAATTATCCCATCATCTAACATAAACTCTGTGAGCCAGTGATGAGATAAAAATACCCTTATCCTCAATGGTATGGAAGCAGAAATTCCAAGACAAGATCCATGGGATTCTATAAAACAGGATAAAATACAAGAATGAATAGCTTTTGGACTAGCTTAGCAAATTTCTCATATTGGGATTTATAATACTTTGGCAAGTTCTCAATTTCTGGACCAAAATGAGACAACCATTGACGAAACCATACTGGAATTTCACAAGGTTTGGGTAGATTCTTTTCTTTCTTTTATAAGAAATAAAAGATTTACTAGGTTCATTCTTATTAACTTTGTTTTTATTATTAGGATATTTAGGTGTTATAACAGTTCCAAACTGTTGACAGAATTCTCCTAATTCTCTTTTCCCTAATAATTTTTGTTTCTTTAATTGATTTCTTAAATTTAATTCATTACAAAGTTTTAATCCTTCTGCGACAACTTGTCCTACTAATTGTCCAAAAATATATTCAGAATAAAGAATTGTACCATGTATTTCCCTTAATCTGTTTCTAACTCTTTCTACAAAAAGAGTAGGTAAGCCAGAAAGAAATCTTTCTTTCGAGACATCATTATTTGAGTTTGCTCTTTGGTATAATAAAGTTAAGAATGCATCCTTATACCATCTGAAATGTGTTAAGGTTGGACATCTCAAATTTAATATTAACTCTTGTATTCTTTTATTAAGTTGATTAACATTACCCACAAAATAATGTAATATTGTTTGAACTAAAGTATACACTGAATCTTCTTTTATCTGCTGTGTACTAGGTTCTAGTTTTACAGCACCCAATATTTCTATTTCTTGAGGTTGTTTTAAATAATTATCCCACTAACCTTTCAGTTGGCCTGTAAACCCTACGGTTATTATTTTTGAAATTTGTCCATCTGAATTATTATTTGTTCTACAGATAGTAGTATACATTAATACATTATGTAATGTAGTTATTATTTGATATTCAAACTATCTATCAATACTTCATTCATAGACAAACTCTCCATTATATATATATAGGAACAAGTCAATATTATGAAATAAAAACTTAATATTGACTCAAGTAAATATTATGAAACAAATTAAAAATAATAATTTTATAATAAAAATTTAACTCGATTCTAACTCGAGTCAATATTATAAAATAAATTTTAAAAAATAAAATAATTTTGTAATAAAAATTTGACCCAATCCTGACTTTAGTTAATATTACGAATTAAATTTTAAAAAAATAAAATTATTTGGTAATAAAAATTTGACCCGATCTTGACTCTAGCCAATAGTTTGACTATGATCCTAATTGATATTAAAATTATTTTTGTAATAAAAATAAAATAATTTTTGTAATAATATTCACTCGAGTTTCGATAGAGTCAAATTTTTATTACTATTTTTTTAAATTTATTTTGTAATATTGACTCGAGTCAGGATTGAATCAAGCTTTTATTATAAAACTACCCTCCCCTGTTCTTCCCCCCCTTTATTTTGCAACCCCACCCCACTGCCGGTGACCTTGCCGCCGACCGCCCGCTAGGGCGGGTGGGGAGATCTCGAGGGTGGGGTAGCGACTACGAGTGGGGGCGAGGGGAGACAGAGAGGGGTGGGGGCAAAATGGGTGGCAGGGGTGGAACAGAGCTGGGGCGGCGGCTTTCTCCCTCCAGGCCGCAGCCGCCGCTCCCCCACCCGAGTGGGGGAAATGGGCTGCGGTGGAGTTCCTCCTGGGGCGGTAGGAGGCTGGCAGAGGTTGCCGGTTGATGGCCTCAAGAAACAGGAGAGGAGAGGAGGAGGTGGAAGGAATTACAGCCATTGGATCGCGATCCAACGGTTGTCCCCAAACTTCAGGGCAGGCAAGTTGCTTGTGATGAAGCACAAAAACTTCGCCCTCATATATATATATATATATATATATATATATATATATATATATATATATATATATATATATATATATATATATAAGGGTGAGGAGGCTCTGATGCAGCACAACTATCTTGGCTATGCTGCATCTTTCCAGCCGTTGGAATAATCCTCCCCATCCCCACCCTTCACCACCACCCCACCCCCTCCGCCCACCCTACCCCTCTTCACCTCCTCAAGCTTCCCAGCCCGGCCATCGTCCCCGACCGCCACGCTCTTTGTCCCCCGCCCCCCACCGCGTTCCTCATCCCACCCCCGACACCACCCCTCGCCCTGCCTCCTCCCCACTGGCCGGTTTGCCACCCTGTTTTGCCGTCAACAATCTCCCCAACTGTCACGCCCCTCATCCCCTCGCCACGTTCCCATCCCACTTCTGACGCTACCCCTCATCCCCCGCCCCCCATTCTCACACTTATTCGCCCCACCCAGCCTCCTCCCCCCAGGCCAGTTTGCTGCCCTACTCTCCCCTGTTTTGCTGTCTACAACCCCAACCCCCCCCCTCCCCCTATATTTTTTTTCCAGCAACGGCAAGGGGGGCCATTGTGGTGGATGGGACAGCCACGACGGAGGCATATTGTCCAAGTGGGGAGCTGCGGTGGTGGTAGGGAGGAGGTGGGGAGCTGCAGCGAGAGCAGGCGGCGGCAGTGGGGAGCTGCGGCATTGTCGCGTTGTCATAGGGACCTCAAGCATGCACTCGGTCCCAATCGAGTCAATATTACGAAATAGATCCCAAAAAATATAAAAAAACATAGTAAAATCTAGAATATAAAATAATTTTGTAATAAAAACTTATGGTATTTTAATATATTTTTTAAATATTTTTTAAGATTTATTTCGTAATATTGACTCCAGTCAGGACCGAGTCAAATTTTTATTTCAAAACTACCCCTCTCAAAAAATATGAAAAAATAGGGTAAAATACTATAAAATAAAATAATCCATTAAAATTCAATTATTTTATTTTATGGTATTTTCCTGTATTTTTTAAATATTTTTAAGGATTTATTTCGTAATATTGACTTAAGTCGGGACCAAGTCAAGTTTTTATTTTAAAACTATCCCTCTTGAAAATATGAAAAAATAGGCTAAAATTCCATAAAATAAAACAATCCATTATAATTTGATTATTTTATTTTATGATATTTTTTGTATTTTTTTGTATTTTTAAATATTTTTTAAGATTTATTTCGTAATATTGACTCTAGTAGGGACCGAGCCAAATTTTTATTATAAAAAATTGACCCACTACCGATTCGAGCCGCTGTTACAAAATAAATTTTAAAAAATATACAAAATAATTTTATAATAAAAGTTTAACTCGATCTTGAGGTCGCCAGTGGGCGGTCGGCAGCATGGTCGCTGGTGATCGGGTGGCACGACAAAACATGTGTGGAAAAATAGAGTGGCTTACAAACAGGGGAGGGAGGAGGAAATGGGCAGGCATAGTTTTATAATAAAAATTTAACTCGTTTCCGACTCGAGTCATTATTAAAAAATATATCCCAAAAATTATTTAAAAATACCATAAAATACAATAATCGAGTTCTAATAGATTATTTTATCTTATGATATTTTAATCTATTTTTCATATTTTTGAGATTTATTTCATAATATTGACACTAGTTGGGAAGGAAATAGGCAAGGGTAGTTTTGTAAAAAAACTTGACTCAGTCCCTACTAGATTCAATATTAAGAAATAACCCAAAAAATATTAAAAAAATTCAGGAAAATACCAGAAAATAAAATAATCAAATTCTAATTTATTATTTTATTTTATGGTATTTTACCCTATTTTTCATATTTTTCAAGGGGGTAGTTTTAAAATAAAAGCTTGACTCATTCCCAACTCGTGTCAATATTACAAAATATATCTCAAAAAATATGAAAAAAATAGATTAAAATACCATAAAATAAAATAATCTATTAAAACTCAATTATTTTATTTTATCTTATTTTACTATATTTTTTTGTATTTTTTGAAATCTATTTTGTAATATTGAATCAAGTCGGGTTGAGGTCAAGTTTTTATTACGAAACTACCCCTACCCCTTAATCGAGTAAATATTACAAAATACATCTCAAAAAATATGAAAAAAATAGAGTAAATTACCATAAAATAAAATAATTTATTAAAACTAGATTATTTTATTTTATATTATTTTACTATGTTTTTATATTTTTTGGGATGTATTTTAATCGAGTCGGGAGCTGAGTCAAGTTTTAAATATAAAATTGCCATCGAGCCCCCGACCTCCCATGTTTCTCCCCTATCGACGATCGTCCTCGCCTCTTCTATTTTTGCCAGTCCACCCCAATCGCCGGCGACCTCGCTGCGCCATGCACCATTGCCGGCCAACGCCACCAGTGTTTGTTGCCGCCCGCACGCCACCCGTGTTTGTTGCGCCGCACCTCCCGTTTCGCTGCCTTTGCCGCTCGTCACTCGACGTCACCGCCCTATCTATCAACACCATCCAAAATTAGCCAATTTAGGCCGATTTTAAAATCGGCCCATTTGTGAACTAATTCACATAATTTTTTAAACCAAAAGCCTTCGGATCCTATTTAAATCGACTGATTTCAAATTAAATCGATTAATTTCTTCGACAATGGTAAATACCACCTTTCACTGCGATAAAATAATAATGGTTAGCAGCTTACTTGTTTTAATGTGCTCAATGCAATTTCCGGTTAATAGCACAGTTGTGTTACAATTCCAACTACAACACGATTCATGAGTACCATATAATTCTAGTTTTACACTCGTCCCAGCACGTGATTCCTTTCATTCAAACGACAAATTGTTTTGGATTCAAGTCAGTGTCATCACATGGAACCATGAGATTCGGGGTGATGCATTGGCCCACACTAAAGCCAAAGGTCCCGTACCGTCCACATACATAGCTGATAGCAACATAATACTTAATCACACTGGACAGCACAACAGTGGCGTCGTTTTTTGATCTAGATGCACACAGCTGCTTACATACTTTACAATGAACTACATCAAATAAATCACTTATAACCAGAAACAATGTTTGTTGAAAGGGGTCCGGTAGAGAAGAGCAGACAAGATCAAACTCCACTAATCACACCTTCATCCACATCTGCCAGAATCAGATCATCGACCAGGGTAAGGAAGAATAGGGCAGCAAGGAAGATTATTATTCCAACTCAACGACGAGAGAAATCAATGATAAGAAACATTTAAAATCAGAAATCACTAGTGAGGGGGGCATGTTCCCCGGTTATGAACACATTGCTGTAGATAAGCCCGGCCAGTCCGCCGCCGATGAGAGGGCCGACCCAGTATATCCAGTTGTTGGTGAAATCGCCGCTGGCCACCGCCGGGCCGAAGGACCGTGCCGGGTTCATGGAGCCGCCCGAGAAGGGGCCGGCGGCCAGGATGTTGGCACCCACGATGAAGCCGATGGCAATGGGGGCGATGGTGCCGAGGGTGCCCTTCTTGGGGTCGGCCGCAGTGGCGTACACAGTGTAGACCAGTGCGAAGGTGGCGACGATCTCAAACACCACGCCTTCAATTGCCCCAACTCCGGCACCCAAATTGTGCGTCGGAATTGCCTGCATGCACCACATATATTTTATAATTGTGGAACAAACCATTAGGGGAGAAATTAGTTATATACATATGTGCATGAACAGTGTATATTACCAGGCCACCAGTGACAACTTTGAGGAGGAAGGAGGCGGCAATGGCGCCGACGAGCTGGGCGACCCAATAGAAAATGCCGGTGAGGATGGTGATCTGGCCGCCGAGGGTCAAGCCGAAGGTGACTGCTGGGTTGACATGGCCGCCGGAGATGTTAGCTCCGATTGCGACGGCCACAAAGAGGGCCAAGCCATGGGCGACTGCAACTGCTACCAAGCCTGCCGGGTCCAGAGCTGCCCCTGATGTTAACTTACCTGCATGCATAAACCCAAGTAACTCATTAACCAATCAAACATTATGAAACCCATACGATAATTTAGCCAACTTGGTAAATTATTGGAAGTAATTAAGTGTATGTGATATGGACACGTTGAGTGAGTAACTGTAAGCAATGGCCGATCCAACGCCGGCAAAGACAAAGAGAAGGGTGGAGATGAACTCGGCAAGGTAGGCCTTCAAAGAGCCTACGCTAAAGGAATCGTCAAAACTTCCAAAAGCAATTTTGGCCATGGCTGGCTACAAAGCAAGCCTAGAAGGATATGTGCCTGGGATAGCCTGAGGGAGCTTTGAGTTGGATAAGATTACCAGATCAATATGTCATCTTCTTTATATAGACACCAAGCCCTGTCCTCGTGACATAATATGATATTCGGGTCCAAGTTGGTTCTCATGTGATGTTCAGGGCATGCAGGCAGAGCATATATGAGGTGGATATATGAGGATGAGATGGGTAGAGGATAAGTGCAGATGATCCAATCTTTTGCAATCCAAGCTGTCATGCATTGGCATGTGTCCATGGAAGCGTCGCGAAGTAAATGAATTATTATTTCTTCACCATGTGAAGCAACTTGCACTGACAATTCTTGAACTAAAGGAAAGGTTTGGTGGACGATGGCCCTTCGTGCCGGGTAAATAGCCGCCCCGAGTGAGAGGGGCATGGCCCCTTCTTGCACCGCTAACTTCACCGGTCATGTTTATTTGCTGATCAAAAGGGTACTCTTCTCGTAAAGTTTAAAAATTTGAAATTCAATTTTACATGTCAAGTCAAGAAGTGGAATTAACTCTCGGGCATAATATATATTGCCCTTCTGATATATAACATTGATGAATATAAGATTTATATAATTTTAAAAGTTAATTTAAAAGAAAATTAATAATTTTTATAACATAATTCTAAAAATTAATTATTAAACCAGTTATCCGTGAAATTTAACTTGGCAGCCTATAAAATTAACTCGAGTTGGGTGGTTTGGGAATCAAAAAGGATATTAAAATTATGCGCACCTGGATTGGCACTTTCTTTGGAAAAATTGGGTCTTGATCATCATGTAGGTATATGGGACTAGCTATTGTAAGGTGTTAGGGGAAGGGCTGCCTGTTTGAATACACATTTGAAGCTTTCTTCTTCATGTGAAGGGATCGAGTGGTCTAGCTTGATCACATGACTGGTTTGTTCGATGTCGGAACTATATTGTTTTATATGATGGTGAGGATAGGAATGAGCTGGCTTGAAGGGTACCCAATAAGACCAAATGACTAACTTGGGGATGTCCAATCTGAAAGTATAAACAGGGTAAGCATATTTCTGTACAATCTGCATAAATGTTCCAAATAGTGTGTGTCAACTTCTAATGATCACTTAATAGACACAAGGAATTGTGGTTATCTTGAGGCATGAGCTAGGCGTGAAAACTGGCATTCACTTACCTATCGACACCCATTTATATATTTAAGAAGTTACGAAGAGATTAGTTTTGATCTGCAAGCGAGGTTAAGAGATTGATAAAACTAAGTCATGATCAGCTTGCTGCTATGCTTGGCTGGGAATTAAAGATTCATTTCCTGGCCATCAAGTAGATTTAATTTTGTTTAGCTGTAGTCGATATAACAAGTAAATAGCCAACAAATACGTACGCTCTTGCTGTATAATAAGGGAATCCTGGTGGTTATTTCCAGTAAAAAAATGATGGTTTTCCTTATAAAATTGTTAAGATGGAAGCTCGTTTCTTCCGATATTGACCTAATGAACGCGACTGTTCATCTAATTCGTACACTTCATTCTACGTAAATTGATTCAAAATATAGTTGTCCAATGGCAGATAGACGTTGCTTGTCCTCTGACGAGATGATACAATTTTAAGACATTTTTCATGATACATGTGATCACAAGCAGCTCCTCATTGAAGGTTTTCGCAATTTCATATACATTTTTGCACTTCCTTCATGAGTATAATTGTTTTGAAAGAAAGATAGGTGGAGTACTGTGTATATAAGTACATTAATCTGATTCATTAGCTCTGGTGGTAACTACCAGGTAATCAATTTCCCATCTGCTACGTCTTACTAGGATCAGACGATGATTATGAGATAATTTGAGTTTTGAGCATATTTTATCATGAAATGCTCTGAACTTTGTAATACGATGATTTGATCACAAAAATTCTGAGAATAATTGGACGGACGTGGATAATACTTGTCTGACATCCTACCCACCACCGACGACGGCCGCCCCCATTCACAAGTCAATGGCCACCTGAAAATGTATCACAAATGCTGCATTTCCCCTGTTTATATTCCGGCAATAGTTAACACAAGATCAATGCATCAACTCAAGTTCAGTTTATTACACTACATATACCCGAGCGACAACACTTCCCTAGCAAGCCGATCAGTAAAACTTTTCTGTTTTACTGACGCGCCCACCATTGCCAATCCAAGACAAGGTTATAGAAAACCCTACAAAAGGCAAAGTAGAACAGGAATTGAAATAAACAGGAACAAGAAGCATAAAAAGATGGACATGGGTTTTATTTTATCAATAGCTTTCTTCATCGCCGGCAAGGGGAACATGGGTACTAGTAATGAAGAAGTTATCATAGAGCAGCCCAGCCAGGCCTCCTCCCACAAGGGGTCCAACCCAGTAAACCCAATGGTCAGTCCAATCCCAGCAAGCCAAGGCCGGCCCAAAGGACCTAGCCGGGTTCATGGATGCCCCGGAGAAGGGCCCCCCTGCCAAAATGTTGGCCCCCACCACAAGGCCCACAATCAGTGGACCCAACCCAGACGGTACAATCTTCTTGGGGTCAACAATGGTGCCATACACTGTGAACAGGAGGGAAAATGTGAGCACAATCTCCATTATAATCCCCTGCATGTACCCCATCCCTGCCGCTAGTGTGTGGACGGGAGTCGGCTGCATTAAAAACCCACATACTTTAGAACATAGCAAAGCTCTTTTTGTCATAAATATACATAATACTTGTGTGTAATGTGTATGACGGAGTTGCAATGTTTACCATGCCATTGGTCAAGTACTTGAGGAGGAGGCAAGCGAGAGAGGAGGCAAGCAACTGGACAATCCAGTAGAGAATCGATCGGATGACTGTGATGTTGCCGCCCACTGCGAGGCCAAGAGTCACAGCTGGGTTGATGTGGGCTCCCGAGAGATGGAGCCCCGCTGAGAGGACGACGGCGACCACCAGAGCATGGGCCACCGCCACCGCCGTCAAGCCCATGATGGAGTCGGCTCCCCCACCATCTTCCCTGTTTTACATACCAAAATATCACTCATTGGAATAGGGAAAACCATACTGATCATACATAGTAATCTCTATGTCATCTGCATAACTCAATAGAATAGAATCATCTAACGAAGGACGTTTATCACAAGAAGGGTACATAAGAGATCTGACGAAACATTCCTACTAAAATCTTGAATATTCATGGGAGGGAAATATTAACTACTTAGTCATATGTAGCACTACATTAGTAGCAGGCATTGAATCGTTTGCATTCTTTTGCATCCGGATAGCAGATCATGTATCATACCCGCTGCCATGGCAGATCCGACGCCAGCGAAGACGAAGAGGAAAGTGCAGATGAATTCAGCCACTAGAGCCCGGATGCAGCCCATCTCAACTGCTTCCCTTCTACTTCCCAGTGCAATCTTCACCATGGTGTGACCTCTCACACTTAAACACCACCTCTAATTCGCCCACCTCCTCTATTAAACTTTCTTTGGCTCCTCACACTCACAGATTGAATCTGAGCTAATATATATATAGATGAAAACTAACGTGGGTCTATTTGACTGTAACTCCACGTTGCTATTGACAACAAAAAAATTTTATTTTTATTTTTATGAAAAGCCAGTTAGCACGCTGTTCGAAAGAGTTGAGAAAGAGGCCAATAATTATAGTAGACTTACTCAAGTGCGTCCATCTAAAGAAAGAAATATGCAATAAGTCTTATGGAGTATTATGTGGTGGTGGAAAGATGGGGAGTCGTTTAGTCACGTCCATTGTAGTTTTGGACTTTCTTTTTCTTTGATGCGATTGGCTTCTCAAGCCTCGTTTTAGTTCTTTGCTGTTCGCCCATCTGTGCTAACTTTGTTCCCAGGACATGGATGATGTGTAGCTAGTGCTTGCGTACGCTCTCTTTCTTTATGTATATAAGATAGCAAAAGCACTTTTCTCTGTTAGTTTATAGGCTATTTGTTCATTATATTGTATGTATGCACTACAGAAAGAAGTGAGTGGTGTCAAACTCAAACTATGCACCTCTTCTTTTGCAATCGTGTCCTAGAAAAAACCATGGACCTTGTCTTCAATAATTCGCTCTAGGCCGACCCATCTCTGAATCATGCAATGGAGTGCCTTGTAGGATTGTCTGCACCAACATGGCGCCTAATGAGTTTAGTTTAATCTATACAGCTAGCTCATCTTATTGACTGCCTTAAAATAGGGCAGAAATTAAATTTTACGATCTTCTTTTTCTTAAAGCCATGTGAGAGCCATGTTCCAAGCATGCTTTTTGATAATTTTATAAAATGGGTTATTATTTTTTATATTTTATGTTAATTTTTTGTCATATTTTGAATGATTTTTATTTTAAGTTTATTAGTTTAAAATTTTATTAGATATTATTAATAATGTGACAAATTATTATGAGTTTGTTGTAAAAAATGCTAATTAAGGCTGTTGTAACAAGGTATAAGAGTTAGAAAAATGATCATTAATTAGTGATCTTCTTAAGGATAAATGATATCTTCTTAGAAATAAGAGTAATCTTTATAAAGATAAGCTGTAAAGATCTTTGAAGATATAGATATCTGTTTAAGGATAAATATGATCTTTATAAAATATTCTTAATGATCTTTAGAATTGCAGATAAACATGAAAAAGTTTTATATAAGAGGATGTCCTCTTGTGAAAAAGAGAGAACCACATTAGATAGATAAGAGACAGCTACAAAAGACAAAAAAGAAAGATGAAAAAGTTGGACCTGAAGAAAAATACGATTCTCTAAAAGAGTTTTTCTTTATCTTGATTTACATCTTTTTATAATTAAATGATATCTTTCATATCACATATGAATTTTTTAAGTTTAATCGAATACTATATAGAGTAAATTTTTTCTAGGATTTTCGATAACATTGAGTGCATGGATTAATAAAAGTTATTAATTTTTTTAATGTAATTATGATGTTGAATTATCTATTTTATTCTATTCATTAATGCTATCATTAGCATGATCACCTATTGATTGATTTAGAGATTTGATCTTGTTTAGAGATTTGATCGTTTAGAAATAGAAAGATTAAATTTGTCAAATAATAAAATAATATTTGTTCACTATTTTAAGTGATTCAAATATGAGATAAAAATATATTTATATTTATTGGGTAAGGCAGAACTTATAGTATAATTTTGCATACACAATTTTATAAAGATATAAAAGTTGGGTGCGAGTAATAAATTTATAGTGAATCTAAGAGATGTCATAAATAATTAATTCAAATGGATTATGCAATTCATAGGTAGAAGCTATAACTTTAATTATATAGAGCACTAGGTAATATTGAAAATCTCAAGTTTGTCATCTTGAAGTAAATATTTGATTTAAATATTGTATTTTAAATTAATTTAGTCTTAAACCATAATTTAATCACTTCTTTGAATTTATTTATATTTAAATATAATTAATTAAATTAGTTCTGATAACTGAAAATTTCTAATAATAATTCTTCGTGAGATGAAACTTTCTTATCACTTTTATTATTTGATTCGGTACGTACACTTTACATTATAATTTACAAATCACTTTTAAATCTTATGGCTAATATTTCAAAGAGTTCGCTGATCTCATGTGCACGAGAATGGAGCATTACTTGTCTTTGTTCTATCTATAAACAATCGACATGGTCTCTGTAAAATCTACTCCAATTTTGAATAAGAAAAAGAAAATAAGCTTTAGAGGTTTAACAGAAAATCTTGTTGAAACATCCAATCCTCGCAGATTCAATATATGTTTTAATGCCTCATGACACGTCCTAAATGTGTCCGGCAGACAAGAAAGTTGTTAGAAAAGAAACAAAAAATGAAGTTAGTGAAAGCTTTGATAACGGCAAAGCTTGGTTTTAACAAAAATGAAGTAAAAAAAGATTGGCTTAGCAATATGAATTATCATGAAGTCATATTCCGTCTGTTCTCTAATCAATTGAAAACCTCTCCGTTTCTTCACGAATTAATAGTCACCACAGTTTTATATGCTTTCTCTACCGTCATTTTGACAACTATTCAGGCAACTTGGCCTATTGAAAGGGGACATTCATTGACTCCATTATGAAAGACGGTAGCTTGTTGAACAACTCTTAGCCGTCACCGCGAAAGTCTTATGTATTATTATGCTTTTTTAATTTAAAAAAATTATTCCCCACAAGAAAACTATGTTATTTTATTGTTCCTCCCTTGATTATTGGTCCCTTATTAATGATGACATACTGTCAGCAAAGTTCAACTCACAAACATTACCAAAGTCTTATTATCATCGTCGTCACTTCTCACGTTGCACAGCAATTTAAAAGTACTTTTCGGAGAAAAACACAGCATAGTTATTTTATAAAAATAGAAAATATTGAAGGTTTTGCATTGGCTGGATACGTACTATGGTGGCATCTTTTTAATAAAGTAGAATTACAACTTCTGGGAAAGACTTAGAACTTGCCCACAACCTCTAACCTTGGTTTTGGCTCTGACTTCGTGCCATTGTTCTCTTCATCGTCAACCACTATCAAATATTGCCTAAGTTCTCTATCTTATTAATTAATTTACGATAATCAACCACCAATCTTACTAATGTATCAAATCTCGTTTTGTAAAGAACTCCAAATTCTTAGCAAAGCTTAAAGTTTTATTGGGGCTTAATAGCATAGTTTTAGTTTTCTACGACGACGAGAACAAGATTGTCATGCTTCACAAAGTACATTTTTCTATTAACTGGAAGACAATTATAAAACGAGGGAGATCAACTTTTGTCCCCACCAGCCACATCGAATTAACCATCTAAGTTTTCCTCGCCCTCTTTTAGTAACCTACTCAGAGATATGTATTAATTATAAGGTGTCCATTTGAAACCTCACAATAAAAGTCGTGAGGTGATCAGATTGTTGATTAGCTTGCAACGGAGATTTCTTTCATCAAGTTTGATGAGCTTGGCGTTCGATGTCACTTGAACACCAGAACTTAACGCATATAAAGATTGTATCTCCTTCGGCACGACTTAAAAATAATATTTGCTAACAATACATAAATAATTCCTTACATCTACGAAAAAGAAGCACCTCAAATTAATGGTCTTATGAAAAACAGAAGACACTATATTATTATTATTGGCAAGCAAGCAAAAGGATGAAAAAATAACCTGTCAATGACACCATCGGTCCATCGCATCTGCATTCTTTGAAAGCGAGTGAATACAATAATGTTTTCACCCGCAGTTTTCATTGTTCGAAGACCTCCGGCAACATGAGAAGCACGAACGTACACATTTGCCAAAAGGAGTGAAAAAATTCCAGACTGGAGTTTTTGGTACTGGCAAGAGTTTCCCCACAATGGCCAGAGGCCAACTGGAAGACGAGAAGGAAGAACAACTTCAACCGAACCGAGAGAAAGAGAGGCAGCAAATGTAAATCTAATAAAGCCATGCATTTACAGACTACAAATCTACTTTCAAGTTTCAAGCAAGAAAGAACTTTGTTGTCTTGAAATCTTTACATGCCTACTTAACGTCCAAAGACTGAAGTTGATTAGCAATATCTGTTTCTATCAAATACAACATGAACACCTAGAATCATGCATGTATACTCAATCAAAAATGCATATCAATCGCTTCATTCAAGAAAGAAAGGAATAACTGACCTGATGAAGGCAAGAACTATGGAAACTATCCACAACTTCCAATTTAGGCCAATAGTTGAAGTAAATTTCCCAAGGAATTCAATAATCAAAACCTAAAATATAAATACATAAAAACTCATACGTGTTAGCATCTGTGGGGACAAAGTGAGAATAGAAGGGAAGAAGTACCTGAAGGAGAAGAGTCATTCCAATTATGACCGTGAAAACGTGATTTTTAGTTATTACACCGAAGACATTCATCTCATCTGGCTTTCGGGCATTGAATTCATTACATATCTACAAGCAAATAACTTCCTAAAATCAATGAAATTTAGAAACGAAGCTTATGTTACAATATAATGAAACTAGAATACGGGACACAGAACCACAGTTATAAAAATTGGAATCGGACTTTGAATTGGATTCAAATGGAGTCATTGAATCGGACCCATTCATTAAAAATCCGACAAGAATCGGTTCACTTGAATCAATCAAAATTTATCGTTGATCTTTCCCTCCTGTCCCCACATCATTTTAGATTACTTTATTAGATTATTTTTAGTTGTATTTTATTTATTATAATTTATTATATTATATTTTATATTTTTAGGATTTATTTTATTATTATTAACTAGCGTAAGGAGTAAGTCAATTTTTATTACGTAAAGTACCTCTCGTTCTTCTCTACCTTTTCCCATCTCCCCCCACCCCCGCTACATCTCCTCCACGCCCCTCCCCGCCGCCGCCCCATCCCCTGCCCATCGCCGCCCAGTTAAGCCTCACCCATTCCCTGCCACTCCGTCCCTAGGCTGCCCGCTGCTGCCCAATTCCCTGCCCCGGTCTCGCCACCCCGTTGCCCGCACAACCCCCTCCCCACCCGCTGCCTATCGGCACCCCCACCATCCCATCCTTGTCTCCCCACCCACTGCCCACCGCCGCCCCGCTGAGGCTTACCCCATCCTGCCCTTGTCTCCCCCCACGCACCCTGCCGCTAGATTTCCTCTGCACCCCGCCTGAATCGGCCGATTCTTGCTGTCATCGACTCGGGTTCAAATCAGTTGATTCTTGGTCTGATTTTTCACCCAGACAATCTACGAATATTTTGACTCGATTTTACACCGAGCCGAGTTAAATTGGTAGAATCGGCCGATTTTTGTAATTATGCACAAAGCAAAGGAGTTGAAAATTAAGGTATTTTTCATTTTTTCTGCATTGGCACGCATCATGCTTCAAATTTAAAATACTATATGTAATGACCACGTTAACTTTTATACCATATGTACTGACCTAGCCAAGTGCAAATTGAGCTTAATTCATTTTATAAAAATAATTAATTGAAGTTGAAAACCTATATTTCAATTCAACTAATAAACTAGATCTTATCTCATTAGGTTTTAGACGTAAAATTAACTTTTAAAGGTTATATAGTTAAATTAGACTACTTATAGTAATTTAAACCAAATAAAGGGCTGATAGAGTGGATTTGCTATAATTTCTATATCATTTACTATAGCAAATCCAATTTCAATTTTGAGTTATTAACCACTTACATACTTCTTACATTTTAGTTTTTTTACACGAAAAGCAAGAGTACTCGAAAAATGAAGGTAAATAACTAGCTTTTAATGATAAAATAAACTTGCATTACGTATAAATATCTTAATTACTTATTTTCGATGACCGTTGCAGACAATATTAAACAATTCATTAACAATATGGATGATTAGATTTAACTATGACTATTATTCTTGCTCGATAGGCGATGAGCACCCTGCCCAAACCACATAGGCCCAAAGAACTCGACGTAATAAGCCCAGTTCTCATGGGCCTCATCAAATTTTCGGTTTGAGATCGGCCCACGTCGACCACAAATTTTAGGGTTTTGTTTGAAACGAGGTCGCCCCCCTATAAAACCCTAGCTCCTGCGTCGTCTTCTCGGTGGCCACTCCTCCCCATACCCTACCTCGCCGCCGGCATCGCTCGCCCCTGGTGAGCACACGATCTCCGTGTCCCATTGTTTTCAAACTTCCTGAATTGATTAAGAGCTTCGTTGAATTCCACGCGGGTAGTATGTATCTCGATTATGTATTGAACAATTGATTTTCAGCTTCGTCCAATTCCAGGCGGGTAGTATATATCTCGATTGCGTATTGAATGATTCGTGCTTGTGCTTGGGTAGAGGTGGGTGGTATTGAAAATGGCCGTCTGATTGTCGCGAGGGTACCTTTTTTTAGGTGGTATTAGTTTGTAAATCGGAGAGATCAGCAGTGGTAGTGGTTCATGGTTATATGCCCTTTTTCAAACTAATGCATTTTCATTACTATATGTCGATCTCGTAAAAGGGTGTCGATATTAATCTCTATGAAATCGTTTTTCTTATTACTATCTAGATGTGAGGTGTTAACTTTTGTTCATTTTTACTTAATGCTGGTTGATTTACTTTAGAATTTGCATTTAGTGCTTTGTTTCTGAAATTATGGGTCTGTATCTTCGTTTATTGTTTATGATTGAGGAAGTTCGTTTTTATCATGGCATATTTTTGTTGTGAATCAAAAAGTGGGTGTCATGGTGATCATCATATTCCCTTGTCTCAAATTTGATCTTTTATAAACATGTAAATGCCGCATTTAAGCTTATCTGTGACCATGCTTGCATGTTTTACCATATTTATAGGAACTCATATAAATTTTGTTATTTCCCCCATGTTTATTTACTTTTCTAAGGCTGAACTTGTATCCCGCTGTTACATTTCAAGTGAAATGCTATTTTTTACTGTAAGAATGGAAAATTTGAATCTGTGACTGCTATCTCCTTATTTGGTCCCAGGATTTGTGTCATTCAATTAACCTTCGAATTTTTATGATTTAGAGTGCTATTTCCCTGTAAATATGTGCTATAATTACACACAAGCGAGCACTTATTTTTGGTCTTTTTACTTTTTTGAATGTTGAATTATATATGTGCAATACCTTATATTTATTTGCGAATCATGAAGTGGCAGCAATTTCTTTTCTTCCCCCTAATTTCTTGGTTTAAGTTTCTGAAATATGGAAGCCATTCATGAATTTATTGTTTTACATGTAGACTAATGGCAGTAGAAGCTAAATCTGCTGTCATTCCTGAATCCATTCTTAAGAAGCGGAAGCGTGAAGAAGAATGGAATTTGGCTAAAAGCAAGAATTGGAGGCTAAAAGGACAAAAAATGCGGAGAAGCGCAAGTTAATCTTTAAAAGGCCGAGCAGTATGCCATAGAATACCAGAAGCAGGTGGGTTTGTAAGAAATATTTCCCCGTCATTTTCATTTTAATTTTGTCCCTGTCTTGACGAAAAATGGTAGTATGTTCATTCATGTGCCTGTTGTTTGAGTAGGAGAGGGAGTTGATTCAGCTGAAACGTGAAGCCAAACTCAAAGGAGGTTTTTATGTTAATCCTGAGCCAAAATTGTTGTTTATTATCAGAATTCGCGGGTAATAGTGCAAACTATTTCTGTTTTTGTAATTTTGCAGTCCTGCAATTTCTCTAATATGACATAATTTTTATTGCTTGTATTGATTGCCCATCAAGTCTATGCTTTTTTCTTTAATTTAGGTTATTTATTCATTTTTATTGTTTAGTTTTTTAAGTTCTTCCTCATCCTGGCAGTATTAATGCCATGCATCCCAAGACCCGCAAAATTCTGCAGCTTTTAAGGCTTCGACAGGTATGTAATTGTTTGAGCAAGTTCCGCCCTTTGGATTTTTTATCTTTATCTGAAAGTTGGTTTAATGATTAATTATTTCTTGGCTGCAGATTTTCAATGGAGTTTTCTTGAAGGTGAACAAGGCAACTTTGAATATGTTGCATAGAGTTGAGCCTTACGTAACTTACGGGTGAGAGAATTTAACCATTTGAGAAATGATAATGGGTTGTATTATTGTGTTGCTCTGACTCAATTTCATATATTCATAAATATGATTGTACAGGTACCCAAACTTGAAAAGCGTACGGGAGTTGATTTATAAAAGAGGTTTTGGCGAGCTTAACAAGCAGAGGATTGCCTTAACAGACAACTCTATCATAGATGAGGTTAGTCTTTTCATTTTTGTTAGACTTTTTCTTGGATGTGACACTAATATTCATTTTTACTTTTTTATTATTTGCATAATTTTCCCGATCGTGCAGGGTCTTGGTAAGCACGGTCTAGTTTGCATTGAGGATCTTGTGCATGAAATCATGACTGTTGGACCTCATTTTAAGGAGGCCAACAACTTTTTGTGGCCCTTCCAGCTCAAGGCTCCTCTTGGCGGTCTACAGAAGAAGAGAAATCATTATGTGGAGGGTGGTGATGCTGGCAACCGTGAAGATTACATCAATGAGCTAATTCGGAGAATGAATTAGAATTGTCTTTTGTCAAAACACAGGTGCCAAGATTTTCCCAGAGGATTTAGCATCCGAAATCTGAAACATCTATTCAGACGACTCTCTAAATATGCTGTTCCGTTAAGTATGAAGTTATTTGCAGTGTTCCAGTTTTGATTTGTTGCTTGTCCTGCAGTGAGCATGCAATGTATGCTTTTGTTGAAGTTCTTATATTTTGGCGTCTTCATTCCCATCGCATTTTGTTGGTAAGACAATTCTTATGCCCTTTGGGCATGTTATTTGTTCAGGTGCTGGTTAATAGCTTCGTAATATTGAGGAAACATTGTTTGCGCTCGTCTCCTGGGGAAGGAGGAAATACGCAAGTCCTATTTCGAAATACTTTCTCAAAGAAGATTACAATCGATTGAATCCATGGACTAGCTGTGTGAATTCAATATATTAGCTCCATATTTTATTGCTGCGTGTATGTACAAGGTAGGTCATGGCTGTGACCTGTAGGGAGTAAGCTCTACTGTCTTGAAGTCAGGACAATGGCCGCCTGCGACGTCTTATATTCTTCTCGGTAAGTGCGGTCTAGGTGGTTGATGTTTGCAGCTCCCGTCCCCAAGTTAAAAGAAAGGTAAAGAATTGTCGGTGGAAAGGGGAATGAAAAGGTCGTCGGCAGCTGGTCTGGTGGCTTGTCTCAATTTCTTCATTCAAAATAACCCATTATTCTCTTGAACGTTCAAGATTGAACCTTCTCAACCATTCAATGGTGACTTACCATCCATTCTGGATGTTTTAACGAGGGGGCCAACAATCTCCAATTGCTCTTAGCGTGTCTTATTGATAACTCTTTAAAAGAGTTATTATTTTGTATATTTTATTTTGATTTTGTCATGTTTCAAGTTATTTATATTTGAATTTTATTAGTTTAGGAGTTTATTTGGTATTCTTAATAAAATAAGAAATTATTATAATTTTGGTGTTAAAAATATTGATTAATGTTGTTTTAGTAAATTATAAGAGTTAGTAGATGATCCAAAATGATCGAAAAGTACAATTTGGTGCCCGTTGAAATAAGATTAAGATCTTCCCAGTAGGTATTAGATGTAGGACTAAGTTGAAAGATCTTACAATCCACCCACTTTAGGAAATTTCGTCCTCGAAATGCCTATTCTTGGACCGTTGTTAGTCTTAGCCCACAATCTTTCTGGCCCGTAACCGGCAGCCTAGTCAACGTTTCTAGTCTTGGCCCATTGTTAACCCCAGCCTACGACCTTTTTGGCCCGTGACCGGCAGCCTAGCCAACGTCCCTAATTCATCTCACTATCTAACACGGAACCAAGTCGGCTCTGATACTATTTGTAACGACCCAGCTCAAAGTGCAACGTAATAGGCCAAGTCATTTCTTTAAAATGGGTACCCTAGAAGTTAAAGATCTATAGTCCGCGCTTGAGCACCGAGATGTGGAGCTCTCGAGCACTAGCTCGTGGTGAAAAATTGGCTTAAACATGAACTATTGCTGGTGAGAGGAAAATAATATTTTCGATATTTTTGGGTAGGCCTTACTTGAAATATTGGTTGGATCATATATAAACTTAATTAAGGTTTTAAGGTATTGGTTGGATCATTTATAAACTTAATTAAGGTTTTAAGGAAGAGGACTTTGGACATGAAAGACAGAGAAAGAATGTCGAAAAAATTATATCGAAAGAAGGCACTTCTTTAAAAAGAGTTTTTCTTTATTTTAATTTATTTTTTTGTAATTAAATGATGCCTTTAATATTACATATGAATTTTTTGAGTTTGGTTGAATATTTTATAGAGTAAATTCTTTTATAAGATTTTCAATAATACCTAGTGCTTGGATTAATAGATGTTATTAATTTTTATTTATGTGATCATGTTATTAGATTATCTATTTTATTTTGTTTTTAATGGTATAATTAGACTAACTATTTATTATTAGATCTAGAGATTTAATTTTGTCTAAAGATAAAAATATTAAATTTATCATTAAATATAACCATTTTTATTCATCTCTTTTAGGGTATTTACATGTCAAATAAAAATATACACATGTGTCTTAGTTAACAATTAAAGGTAAAAATTAAAATGTATAATTTCATAGAAATATAGAAGTTGAGAGCAAGGGATAAGTTTATTGTTAATCGAGAGATTGTCATGAATAATTAATTTTGTTAGTTATTAATCAAATTATGCATTTTATAAGTTAAAGTTAAAACTTTAATTATATAGAACACTAGGTAAAATTAAAAATCTTATATTTGACGTCTTGGAATTAATATTTGATGTGAATATTTCATATTACATTATCTTAATTTTAATTCCCAATTAAACCACTCTTAAACTCATTTTCATTTAAGTATAATTAATTATATTAATTCTAATAATTGAAAATTTTTAATATTAATTCCTCCAGGGATTATATTTTCTTGGCACGTAAACTTGCGTTATGATTTCTACATCACTTATCATTATGACATCTAGAACAACAAATTGATCATCTATTATTTGTGTTCCATTGGCATTTGTTGCCTTTATCTGATAATTGTCTGCCACTTTTCGAGCCAGAGTAGTGGAGATGTTGGATGATGATGTAGGGTCGCTACACTTTTAATTTAATCCCAAAAGGTTAACTTCATCCTTATTGCGTATTTTGCGTATTTTGCCAATTCCTAAAGTAAGACAAATCTTATTTTCATTCTTCCAGTTTTCTACTAGCTTGGGGTGTTTTACACATTGTATTAAACTATCAACTATCTCAACCATGGAACTGAGCATTTCACCTTCTTCCACCATGCTCCAAGAGAATTAAATTCGTGATTTTTGCAGTGCAGTTTGATAAATTGTTGTCCCCTTTTTTTAACATGATGAGCAGCTCACAGATTGGTGCACTGTAGCCTCACTACACCACATCACAGCAGTATTATAATATTTGTACGTATACGGGTGTGATAGTGTGCTGCCTTGATAAGGCATTGTCTTCCTGCTGTGCCATGCTATATTGCAATGTCACCTTCACAAGCCGTACGAGGCACATGATCTGCCAGTAAAGAGCAGTCACCGTCCGTGCCAGCTAACCATAGTTGTGGGGCGAAGTCATCCCCATACACCAAACATGGTTGCCCAGCACTGAGATATCTCCAGTTCCACCAATATTATCTCCTCCTGGGCAATGAGCCCACCGTAAAACATGCCCGGCCAGTAATGGAAAGCTGCACACCTCAAAGGCTAGCTAGGTGACTCCCCACCAGACATAACTCCATCGCCTTTTTGGTGTCTGTGATGGCATCTTGGTACCCGAAAGCCTTTGTTTGTTCGACACCTCATCTCATTCCGGCAACATTGCTCGTGCGTTTGGGGTGGTCCTCTTAGCCCTTGGGAAAAGCTTTTTGCTGTTCTGTTATCCGTATTCCATTAAATATTGAGGAAGCTTGATGTGTCTGCATGAAACCAACCAGCAATGGTGGTCCTTTGCAGATTAAGAAGATATTAGTGGCGGTGGGGTTGTAATTTGTATGTTGTAATTGGGACTGGATTAGACCCAGGCCCAGAAAAAGTGTCTCGTCAATTGATACATAGGTTTGCCTGGTTGTGGCAGCTTTTGGCACATAAGGAGGGATGAATGATCTGATGTGGATAACACAAGTCATAGTTGATGGCGGCATCGACCTAATTAGTAGTGTGGTGCGTGCCATTAACATAAACCGGAATGGTGTCAAAGATAGGCGCAAACAAGACGATACGGCATTATGGTAGGTGCAAGTTCATTCAACGTTAAGAAAGACGGATTTTGGTAACAGTTTTCTCAGAGCTTACATGTGTCTCTTTGCTATCGATGCTAAAATGTGGCTGTCTATTGGTAGTAAGAGCTAATCACATCATCTAAGTCATTTTTAATTGCAATCAAGGAACTAATCTATCCTCCGGTAATTTTTTGTCAAGTTGAGGACCTCCGGACGATCCAAGTTATGATCTAGATTACCATCAAACAACTCATGCGACATGGAGAAACAAACACCAAGCAAACTCCATCAGCAGCACAGAAACAACATGAGCAGAAAAGGATCAAGCAACCACATGCTGTAACAGGAAGAACAAATAAACAATTCCACGCTCCCTTGATTAATATTTATGAACGAGGCCGTGAACCTCAAACTGTACTACATACATTTCATCACAAGCTACAACAAACACAGTCTCAACTCTCCACTATAACGAGCCAATGCCAACAATAGTAGAGTATATGTACAGAGCACACGAACGAGTAAGAGTAATATTAATATGAATGGGGTCACTGGAAGAGGACGAGCCTCCTGGAGCAGAGAGTGCAATAGTACTTTCTCTTGGTCTTGAAGCATAGAGGCAAGAAGCAGAGCCTCCACTGGCTCTCTACATCAACCGACTGCACCTTCCCTCCACAGTAAGGACAGTTCCCCGGCGCCTGCTGCCTGCCCAGCACCCGTTCCTCCTCATCGCACAAATACACCAAACACATCCTTGCTTCTGATCTCTTCCCCTGTTCTCAGCTCTCAGACAAGTGATAACTTTGCTGATTGGAAGGATGAAAGCTTATCTATAAGAAAATGGATAACCGAGAATGGGTCTTATAAAGGAAGCAAGCAAGGTGGAAAGCTTGCGAGCCTGGTAAAAGAGATAATAATTAACAAAGGAATAGCTGGCACGTGTGGAGAAGGAATATTCCAACGTGACCGACGATGGCTTGCCGATGTCGGCGGCTTTACTTCTGGTCGGCTTGACAGGTCTCTGCTACGGTCTACCTGTTCTTCCCATCAGACTATTGTTCATGTTTTTATCGTGCTTTTTTTGGGTTTGCATTGATGGCTTGATAGAGAACATTGAAAACTGTAAACAAAGTTCAATGTTGTTTGTCGACTTCTAGTTAACGAGTTCCAAATGGAGGCTAGGATGATTGTGATAGAATGTAAAAGAAAGTTGGGGGTACAAAATGGCGGCGCAACTGGGAGAAGGGGAGAGTTCTACGCGGCTGGTGAGTTTGATTCGCTGAAGATGCTAATGTTGAAATGACATGCATAAAATATCAGTCATCCATGTTGAACCGAAATCAGATTTCGTTGCGTCCACCAATCAAATCCCGTGGCGCTCTGGGCATAGTTTTGCAAAAAAATTTTAAAAATCTAAAATTATTAAAATATCACAAAATTATATTAAAAAGGGTTACTTCTATAAAACCTGATTGATGGCCAGAGCCAGCCACCAAAATCTCCTCCCACCCGGTGAAATTTCGGTTCATCCATACTATAATATATGTGCGGGAGTTACTTCTTGCTTGTATTTTGATATACATAAAAGGCTAGCTAACAGAGAGGCAGCGTGGAAGAGAACATCAATTTGCCAGTCTGGTAAGATGGGTACCACAAAAATGGACGGCTACACTTCTACATTCGTTTGCAAGGTTGAGATACATAGTATAGTAGGACATGAATATAAAAAGCGACAGTCAAACCATTTAGAAATTGCTCCTGTGTCCTAAAGAAAATTAATTACCATAGGTTCCCACTGCAAACTGTTTCGTTCAGATTGTTTCAGTCGTTCACCAGTGAAGCTTCCTAAATAGATCAAAGAAATGAAAATCAGACAACTTCACACGTAAAAAAGACAGATGAAGTAGAAGTAAAACGCCAATAATACTGCTAAATTGACCTCTGCGCCGGAAGTACAGCCATTGGCATGCATATATATTAACTGCCAGTATGACAGTATTTCTTGAGCAATTCCCGCAAATCACTTCAGTTCTCTGGACATCATATGGCCATAATGCTTAACCCTTATTATTTGAGGGAAGAAAGAAAAGGACAACCAATCCTTTTTATCACATCATTGAACAATATCTCATTCATTTGATTCAGACAAACAATCAATGAATGAAAACTCTGACTCCTATCTGAGGCTGAGCAAGTCATCTTCAAACCATCAAATTTCAATCAAGGTACACTTTTACGTCAATCCCATTGTCTATAAGGGATTGAACAACCGCTCTTATTTTACCTTCAAACTTGTCTCGTTCTCTTGGACTATAAGATGCCAGTATAAACATCCGACAAAATCCGACCAAACTGCCAAGCATGCAGGTATGTCTGCTCGAGATTTAAGCATAGCTTTAATGTCTTTAGAGTTTGTGCCTGCTACAGCATCTTGCTTGCTTGTTTCCCTGTGAGTCGGGGATTTTGACACAAAACGTTTGCAGATGAATGCATCAAGTGTAAAAGGCTCCATATAAGCTATTGTTCTCTTCTTGAAAGAGATGTGCTTATGAGGGTTCTTCAATTTCTTCGCCTTCTCGTAAGTGTAGGGCGACTGTTATCATCATCCAAGAAATCCTCAACCACAAAGAAGCCTCTTGGAGCAGATACAACCTTAAATGAGCAAGATCAAACGGTCACCTTAAGACTAATTAGAAGATACAAGAGTAAGCTCTAACTAATAGAATAAAATTTAGATTCGATCTTCTTCCTAACCAACTCTATCACATAAAAAAAATCAGGTAATGAAACAGCCCACACAAAG
Organism: Piper betle; assembly: GCA_033002965.1. Classification (NCBI taxonomy): domain Eukaryota; kingdom Viridiplantae; phylum Streptophyta; class Magnoliopsida; order Piperales; family Piperaceae; genus Piper; species Piper betle. Next base: position 113,814 of record JAURVB010014813.1, read on the forward strand.
AGGAAGAATTGGTTTACAATTAAAATGCAATTAAGGACTGCTTAAAGAGGAAGATCCACCAAAAAATCCACATTTTGAAACCCCAGGAATACCATCTATCATTATGGTGATATTATCGTCTATTGGCAGCTTGGAAGCTACAAGTTTGGATGTTTAGCATAGAAATATAGACTTCGGATGATAACCTGGTGCGTATCACAAACCTAGCAAGATCGAAAGGTACCATGGACGTCTTTCTTTCCATTCAAATTAGACACCAACATCCTCAAAATTCTCATCACATCAAGCAGTTCAAATTTTATGCAAATGTTGGAATTTTTCCTCCAACGCAAGCCAACAGATCACACCAAACAAACCATGGTCATATTACAAAAGGGACATCATTGATAATTCATAATGGCAGTGCTAGGATTTTACCATCTACTTTTAATAAGGCAATAATCTTCACCATTTGTACACAATGTAGCATGGACAAGCAAGCACCTTTCCTTCATGGAAGCTACTCCAAGGCACATAGAAATGCGGCACACGCTTGTTGTGGGCAACAAAATAGCAGCTCCCTCTCAATACATCACTCCCCACCTTCTTCCACATTTCTACTCCACCCTAACATAAACAACACCAATAAGAAAGCCATTTCAGATGCCAAGACAAGCTACTTCAACCAAAACGCAGTTCAAAACAACGCAGATTGGGGTTTGACAGACGCCAAGTTTACCAATTTCCCGAAAGAACTGATGACACGGAACGGTGGCGACTTAGCAGAACGGAAATTTGCGAAGTATGAAAGTTCCCTTATTAAGCGTCTACTGTGCTGCTCCAAAACCAGCTATCCCTGATCGTAATGGCTCTTTGAGGGCGGATTGGTTGCCGCCGCCGCCGCCACCCGCCGCCGGTGCCGCCGGTGCCGCCGGTGCCGCCGGTGCCGCCGGTGCCGCCGGTGCCGCCGGTGCCGCCGGTGCCGCCGGTGCCGCCGGTGTTTGGTCGGAGAGTAGACGAAGAGGGCGAGTGGGGCGGATGGGGGTTAGGGCTCTATAGTACTGGGTCGGGTCCGGAAACCCGCATCCGACCCGTTTATGAAATGGCATTGGGCTTGGGATGCATTTTTTGGGTTGGGCCTTAACCAAAATTATTTAGGCATATCATAAATGTCTAGATTTTAAAATTTTCTTTCAAAATAACCTAATTTCTAAGCTCATATCACACATAACATTTTTAAAATTTTCATATCAATCATGAATAAATCTCATTATTTTTTATTTAATGACAAAAAATACTCATAAAAATCTCTTTTTCATTCAAAACAAAAATGATAATAAATAGAAGTTATAATTTTTACTTATTTTATATATCAAAATAAAAAGATTGTTAACAATGAATAGATTTTAAAATTATTTTATTTTTTAGTTATAGTTCAAAATATAAAATTTTAGATTTTTTTTGAAATTTAATTGATTAAAATTCCAATAAAATGAAATAAAAAATATATATTTGGGTGATTTAAATTTTAATCTGAACTTATTATATTTTATTAAAAATAAAAAATTGTTTAAAATAATATATTTTAAATTTGGAGATTTTTTAAAAAACTGTAAATATCATTTGTCATATGGAATATAAGAAAAAATATGTTTAAGAAAATTTGAAGTAAAAAAAGGGTATTTATGTTAATAAAATAAAAATTTATGAACCAAATATATTTAAAATATAAAAATTGGCTATATGAGAAGTAAGTATAAAAGATCTCGCTATATGTAAAATAAAAATATGATATGTGATTATATTTGATAGAAGTTCAAACTTTTAGCTATTTGTCATATAAAACTTTAAAACATGTTATTTATGATATTTTCCCAAATTATTTCACGCATTATCTTCTAGCTAGTTATGCCACAAGTTTTGGTCTTCATTTTATTATATTTTTAGCATTTAAGAAGTAAGAAAAATGCTCCGGCTCCTAAACAAATTTTGTATGATATCTTTGACAATTATAGCATTGACAATATCTTAAAACTGAAAATTAATTATGAAAATATCGTAAAAAAAATTGGGTGAAAAAGTTAAACTTGTATTTAGTGCTATGATTATTTGTAACTAAATTTCGACAAAAACAAACGATTTTAACTTGTATGTTTATTCTTAAAATAAGACAATGTGATAATGAGAACAAGAGTTTCTTTTCCATCGCAATTTTTTTATTGCTTGCATTTGTGATTGATTTAGCTGGAGGTTTAATGTTTTGGAAGCATTTATTTAGGGTGATTAGATGCTGATTGGTTTTTTCCCTTCAAGTAAGCAAATTTATTACTTCCAAAAATACAGGAAACAACTACGGCATTACCTAATCTTTTTTCCCAAGTAAAAACCGTAACTTAATGGACTCTAAAAACCTTAACAATCGTCTTCAACATCTCCCTGTTCTCCAAAGAACGGGGACTTGGTGAAGTACCTAATACATAGACTAGCCTGTTCGTCGCTTTTGCCGATATCTTGGTCAAACAGATAATGAGGTGAACCTTTTTCTTTCTTCTTTTATACGTAGTGCACACAAGCTTTTTAGCATATCACTCTGCAACCACTTCAAGTTTAAAATTTGGTACTTGGCACCTCTCACCTGCTTATGCTGTCCATAAAGATGAAATTATTGTTACATGTCTTGCATTTTCTGTGGACTCATCATTGACGATCTTTAAATGATTACATATACGGGCATAAAGATGAAAATTCATATACTAAAAACGAAGGGGCAACTCGCCGGGCGCAATGAGCGGTTGCCCATAGCGTCTAATAATTATTATTACGAAGCAAAGAAAACATAAGATATTGAAATAAGAAAATACATTTTTAGCTTGTAAGTCCGCACTCCTCAGTGATAACCTTAAAACTAGAATGTATATATATATATATATATAGTTGTTTAGGTGTGCCAGGGGTAGGAAAAACTTCATGTCCCAAATTTTCATTTTGGCTATCTGATTATAAGTATAACCCAAATCTATTGAATTTTTTTAAAAAGTAAATTTTAATCTGGCCATCTAATTACAAGGATGACTCAGATCTAATTTTCGGGCAATACTGTCGACGGCTATTTTTGGCCGCCCCCTCCCCTGTCTGGGCAGCCGTAGACGCCCCCCTTTGTTCGATTGGCTATGGCTGCCCCCTCCCCCTCCCCCAACCTTGTCGTGGCTGGTCTTGGGGGAGGGCTAGCATCCGCAGCCAGCTAGGAGGGGAGGTGGTACATCTGTGGCCAGCCAAATTGGGGGAGGGGGTGGCCGATCGGCGGCTACCCCCATTATTGCTCAAAGATTAGATTTAAATTGTCTTTGAAATCGGATGACCTACATCAAATTTTAATTTTTTTAAAATAATAATAAATCTAGGTCATCCTTATAATTAAACGGTTCTAATGAAAATTTGTGACAAAAATTTTCTTGCCCTTAGCAGAGAAAAGCATTCTCTATATATATATATATATATATATATATATATATCCCAAGCATAGTTGAGATAGAAGTAGGCTAGACATTACTTAAAAAACAACAGGTATAAAAAAAGAGAGGAAGCAAATTTGTTGAGTCGAAGGTAGATGGACTTCAATTTCCAGATCCTGCTTAATTGACCAAGTGATTACCATGCCAGCACGCCAACATGTTATTGGACGCAATGATTTCCGGACCAATAATTTCAGATGTTTTTGTATGGGCGTGTTCCAGCTCCGGAAAGCAATGGTGTACTACAAAGGCGACGTTTTTAGTGGAGGTTTTAGTAGGTCTAAAAATATAGCTTCAATGGTCATGAGTACACCTTTATCACCAATGAAAAATGCGGGGAGCCATCGATTGCATTGACTTCTGTCACAGTTCATTCGATAGGAAAAACATCAAATTTTTGTCTCAAATATCTAATATATATATATATATGCATGTATATCTGGCACATTTTTTTCTTACAACGAGATTTGGTTCATATTATAAGGTCCAATGAGACGACGAGAACACCAAATTCATCTTTCATCCCAACGCTGCTAACAAAGATAAGTGGAAGAATTACGATTGAGCGCAAACAAAAGTATCCCATGAATGGCCACCCATCCCAATTGTGCGACAAAGAACAAAAACCTGCAACAGACTTCACTACAATTTCCACAACTATCTTATAATAATCTAACTACATACATGCTCAATCTTAGTAGGTAGACTAGAATTAAGGAAACCAACATTGACGTCTCCTTCCTCTCCCTCCTTTGAACTAAGCCTAACAATTCCCTCCTTCCAATTCTCACCTTTGATCGTCTCCAAGCTCGTTTGTAACACTTCCTTCAACCACTTGTCAAAATGGCTGTTGAGAAACCGAGTTGAACCTCTGCTCAACTCCTCCAAGGCCTTGTCATCCATCTCAAACCTCACTTTGGCGCCCAGTACTTCCTTGGCTACTTCTTCCATCTTGGTCCGGAATCTACCTTGAAAGTGGTGGAACTCTCTTGGGTTGTTGTCTAGGACAAGCCGGTGTTTGATGGACTGTAGAAAGCCTTGTAAGCGGTTGGTTGGGTTGATCTTGGATTCTTCAAAGTCGACTTCTGCTGTGATGTTGAGGTCGAGTGTCTTAAGACACCGGATAGATGCAGCTTGTTCTGTTTCATCATTCATCTTCCGCTGCTTGGGATTGTTTGGTGAATCCCAGTCGGCTTTTCTCTTGGTGGGTGATTCGGAAGACTCTTCTTCTGATTTTCCTTCTATAGATAGTTCCATCTTAACTACCGAATTGATTGCTTCTTTCTTCTGATCGCATGTTTGTCCGGTAGTTACGATCAACACCCTGTGAAATGCTCTGTCTTCCATACCAGTTGAGTCTTGGAGCTTGTCATGTTCAAAGACTTCGGCCAAGATTTTGATGAAGTCGTCGTCTGCATGGTCGATTTCTTCAATCAACGCCACACTATTTCTCTCCTTTTTCATGGTCTCGGTGAAGGTTTCAACACTTGATAAGTCTTCTTTGGCATTCTTCAAGTTGATGTGAACTAGCTTACCCACAGAGCCAAAGACAGACTCCGCCACGGCTAGTGCCAGCCTCTTCTTTGCAATCCAATCATTTCCATCGATCAACATCCAAGACCCCTCCTTCTCATTATTGGATTTGTGATCTAGCAATGAATCTAAAATGAATGGTATTTTCTCTGATTGCCATGGAATGTTCTCCTGCAATACTCGGAACAAACCTTCATCTCCCACTTTTTCTCTGTTGGCCTCAGAGAGTGTGGTACACTCGGACAAAGGGGAGCTGCCCAGTTGAAGGGTAATCTTGGCTTCCTTTTGGTCAATTCCATTGGGAGAGTCACCTACATTGGATGACTGTAATGGTTTTCTGAGCTCACCAAAGAGAAGAGGATTGACCCCAAGCTTTGGAGCTGATTCTGTAGAGCTTGAGTTAGTCGAGTTTGCAGGCTGGTTTGATCTCATTATGGAGGACCACCATGGATAAACTGGAGGATTGGATGGTTGACGCAAAACGGGGGATCCATTTTTTCGGTTTGGATGGTGTATACTTTGGCACAATCTGTTCCATTTCCTTCTCAGTTCAAGCAGTATCTCCTGAAATGGGATGAACAAGGTGATCAAATTTGTGTAATCTAAACTTGTTTCAATTAGTAGCTAAGATGTGTACTCACACTGTGACACTTCTCTGTTTTGAGGGGATTCATCCAATGGGGCAAATGGTTTGCACCCTTTGCATGGTTTACAGGTAAAGATCTTAGCCTATTGGACATGAAAACTCCCACTTCCTTTTCATAGTTCACAGTGCACTCCCGGCAGCAATTGATTTTACACTCTTCTTCCTGAGTTTGATCGTTGACGACGGTCGAATCCAACATTTTAGATGGACTAAAAGAGTAAACACTTCTTAGATCCGCACCACTGAAAATTATTGATCAAGAACAACCTTTTTAATACAATTTTTTTGACATATCTAACGGACAAATGAACCACTACACTATGCATTATTGTAATTCTAAACTGATTTGCATATCTAAAACATAGAATTAATATTCTACTCCGGTGAATTCAGAAGGATATACCTTGCTGGTGAATGAAGGCTCAATCCAAGACCACCGCTAGGAATGGGCACTGCATGGAGAGACCATTGAATGTCTAATGGAGGGGTTCTCATCTGACATCTCATGTATGTTTGGTAGCTTGCTACTCCCAGCAACCACACTTTGCTGTTGAAGCAACTAAAATTAGACACCAATCTTCCAATCTCTGTGACAATGTGATCTATGGGGCTATATTTCACAACATTGCCATGATCTTCAACTGCCCATTTGAGATCCCCGGCGTAGATGATGGCCCCTCCTGTTGACACTAGGGAGCTCACCCTCCTCCTCAAATCTGTCACCTTCGACTCCACGTCCTCTCTTTTCATGAAGCTCAAAGAGAAGGAGGAAAGAGTGAACTTGATGAAGTGAACCGATTTCAGCTCCTGGGGGACTTCTCCCCTCTCCATCTTCTCCATCAACCGAGAAACCAAACGTTCAGAGACGGACAAAGAATCCGCAACAAGTATGGCGTTCCTCCTCTTCTTCCTCAACAACACTTCCATGACCAGGCTCAAATCATCTTTACCGGTCTCTCTCGACTCTTCCATGAAATGGGTCGCCGAGCTCTGCTTCTTCTGTGAGTGGAAAAGAAGCGAGCTAGGCCAGAAGCTGGAATCTCCATCGTTCTCACCACAAGACGACGCAAACAGCGCCCCATGGCCAGATGTATAGAACGTGGGAGGGGGTGAAGTGTCCTCCAAGTTGTTCTTAACACAAGTGCTAGAAAACCCAGCTTCCATCATCACCCTACTCACACTCGGGTCATCCAAAATGGAGATGATAAGCTGCTCCAACTCCACTTTGATAGCCAAGAGAGGCTGCTGCTGCTGCTGCTGCTCAATGCAGCCTCTCCTCTGATGCGCCTGAGCTCTCTTCAATGCGGCAATGAGAGCATTGGACAGAGAAGGCTGGGAGTGGAGCAGGGGAGTTGGGATGGTGGGTAGCCGGTTGAGAGCGACGTTGAAGCAGAGCTCCAAAGCTCTGGATTGAAGAGGGTGGGAGAGGGAGTGTGGGTGGGATTTGAGGCAAGCCCTTCGGAGAAGGCTTGCTCTGGAGCTCAAGAGAGTGGCGGCCACATGAAGAGGAGTGACCTGGGCATGGCCTCTCCCCTTGGCTAGGCTCACCGAGTGCTTGAGCACCGAAGCAGCCTCCGATGTGAGGGTCTGCTGCACTGTGCAAGCTACTGTTCGCATCACTCGCCCCCTCACCACCCCCAACTCCCCTTTGGAAGAAGCTATGTTCTTGCAATATACTGTGCTTGCAAAGTATCTCTTGGAAGCTCAATTTCTTGCTCAAGCTGCTACTTCTTCGTTCTTTGTTCCCACAAAGAAGAAGATAGAAGAGGTGGTAAAGAGTGTTTAGACTAGTGAGCAGCTAAATATAGTGTGGTGTGTGTGGAGTGTGGTGAAGTGGAGTGGTTCAAAATATTAGAAGCTCTTTGCCGCTCTACTCTCTACTCCTCTTTCTTCTCTTTAGTTGAAAACTCGTGTCAGTGCTTTTGCTTTGGCATGATTATAGTAATCCCAGCTCTAGAATTTTTCCTCAAGTTCTGGTTTTGGAGACTTTAGCTTTGTTTGCTATGATTCTGTGTGGCTTTAGCCAAAAAGAATGTAAAGCTGCCACCTACTTTTTCTAAGACACTTTCATTATCCGCCGTTCCTGACTTAAAATTTCTTCTCCTTGTACATATCTTTGTTGGATTTCATCCAGCTCCCTGTTTCTGGACACAGTGTCCTACCATATATACATGTATCCACGTTTATCGTTGTAGGCTCGCTGTACACTTGTTTGGGATGTTAATTATGTGTACAATAAACTTGGTCCATTACTAATCATGTATTTTAGTAAGTGATTATTACTAGTCATGTATTTTAGTACGTTATTGTTAATTTAATGAACGTCCAAATAGTTTGTGAAAACATAATGTAAGCATTTAGCATTAAAGAGTAGAGATTAATGTTTAAAAAATATAAACTTTTTGCGAGGTTAAAAATATATTAAAAAAAGGAATGTCAGTGTTATCTAAAAATTCATTAGTGTGTGAATATCGATTGTTTACAAGGTTTTGGCGACTCAAATAACCTTTAATGTACAATAGTCATTTTTTAAATCGAATATGGCTTACCAACATAACTGATCAACAGTTTTGAAGCCATTACACGTACTCATCTTAAAAAATTAAAAATCTAAATCAAAACGTTAATAAAATCTTAAGATCTAGCTCAACACATTGTTTTACTCATTTAAGAAATGAATACTGATTGACCATAGCACTACTTCGGCGAGTTATCATCTATTGTCTGATATATTTACCCAAAAAACGAGTTAATTAATCTTATATATTTACTCAAGGGTACTGATCAATATATATTTATAAGGCAACGTATGGATCGGTACTTCACTGCCTCTTTCTGATTGAAAGATCAGTACACTTCCATTACAGTCGACCGTCTGAGAAGTGTCAAGCAGAATTGAATGGACTAGCTATAGTTTGATCAAATTATACATGGCACTATTTGGAACTAATATTGCAGCTTGGACTCTTGAAACAAGTACTGTCAGTAACAACTACATGCTGCTTGTTTCTTGCAGACGCCGAAGGACTAATATTCCTGTCATGTTGGAACGACATGAGAAAGACCCTTCTGAGATCGTATATATCGCATTCAACATTATGTTTCACGCCGGCACTCTCTAAATAATGCGCGAAGTGAATGGACTGCAGGTTCTGCTCGTCCAGATCTCGCTTGACAATCTGAGTCTCTGTAGATGAAGAGCTCATAATTATGAGGCAAAGAATTACAAACTACAATGCATGATCATAATATTCGGAGTCTCGATCGGACGTCCTTTTATCTCCCATGCATGCACCTTGGAAGAGACAGTGAAAAGAATGTATTATGTCTGATCCTGAATGAGACACTGCAAATTTAACAAAGAACCCAATTTGCAAGTGCATATGTATAAATGCTGTATATGTAACTTGTTTATGTTGTATAGAATGATACTCATGCTATACTATTTCGTATAGATTCTTACTTGTTTAAACAGTATTATAACATCACCATGTTTCGAGCTTCTGGGTTTGTTGCTCATTCTGGGATTTTATTTTTGAAGTTGTAAATTACAAAGTAGATAAAGCTATTATGGAAAAGGGGAATTACTGAGTCTTTAGAAAAACAAATTCAAACTACGAAGCTAGAGAACAACAAGTAGCTTGGATGGTGATAAACGCATCACTGTCTTTTTCCTTTTGGTTTTTTCCTTCTTTCTTTCCAAACCTCCCAGTAGTTCAAATCTTTGTCATTCCCATGATTAGAAGCTTGAAATGAGTGGAATATGATACCCAGTCCAAAAGAGAAAAGTTCGAAAATAAAGAGCAAACCAGGGATGCCTTAAAATGCAAGATTTACATATCAAAGGCAAAAAGAAAAAGAAGGTAAAAAACATCTCAAAGGCAAAATGAACTGATCAAAGTTGCCTGCTTGCCTCATCTTGCAAGAAAGGTATTATTCTGCGGTGACGTGATGCATATCAAAGCACGATTCTGAACCTCACTTATGCCAAGCTCAAATTTTGACCATTCGATCACTAAATCATGAAATTTAGCATTCACCCATATGAACGACAGCAGCTTACAGCATGAAAATGCTTAGAAATGAATGTATACGTACCAGAGCTGCACCATCTGATCGAATGGTCAAAATTTGAGCTTGGCATAAGTGAGCTGGTAATAAAATGTAACATGTTTAATCTTAATTTGAAAAGGTGGTAAAAATGAGGTCAGGAGAGATAGAAAGCAGAAAGAATTAATACAGAAAGAGCCAGTAGGAATCGTCCAGCGAGAAGCTGGTGCAGCAGGTTTGAGTGTTGAAGTGACGGGCAATCAAATCAAATGACTTGGAAACAAGGGACAAACAGAATCAAATAATTTTAATTCTTATCCTATTATTGTTGCATCTTGCTTCGCTTCTTTCTAATGTTTGCTCTTACGATTATCAGTTCTCATTCCCTGATTTAGTGACTTTCAAAATATAGGATGGTATTCAACTGGTTCTTCTTCAACACTTAAATAATTATTGCTTTGATAAAAAATGGGATTCATCTTATCCTGCAAAGCTAGTTAATGCTGCAACAGCTTTCTGTTTAATTTCTTTGGGCAGCAAGTGAATGCTTTCTTCTTGCATGCATCAATCAGGAAATTAAATAACATGTAGCTTTGAAAAAAAATCAGCTTCCTACTAGTACTGACAGACCAAAAGTTTGCCTTCCTTCCCCAATATCTAAGCATGTTTTATTATTTTCGCACCTAAATATATAAAAGGCCAGTCGGATCATATATGGAGTGAAAACAATATTGTATATAATTCATCCTGATCATCATTTTTTCCACCTTGCACTATATGTCAAGGATAACAAATCCACCACTGATATGAAAGAAATTTGAAGTAAAGTTTATTGACGATGTTCTTTGTGACGAATCTTATAAAACTTCAGCGACAAATTCATCGTCGCTGATGCTATGTTTTCTGGTAGTGTTATCCCAGCTTCTGAATGCAAAAGAATAGTTGATTGCATTCACAATTAAGCATGACATGCACAATAATACTGGGGAGAAATAAGGTGATCATAAAAAAAAATCAAATTAATGCCTTTTATTCTCAGATATTGGTGATTGAATCACTTTTGTTGTGTTAATTCTAATTTACATATAAATGACTCCAGTTTGGTTCAACTTAAAAATCATAATTACTAATTACTAATTACCTCTTGATCTCTGGTCCTCTCTTTGATATCAGGCTTGATTCAGATCTGGTGGCGGACCGAGCTACCCGAACCTATGGCATTCGCAGTTCAGATTCTGTAGGATAACTAGCTAGCTAGCCTAGGGTCCTATGAGGGCAGTTTCTATTTGTTTTATTCTTAAATATTATTCACAACCTTAGAAAAATAAAATACATGAATAATAAACGGATATAACAAGCAATAATCAGTAGCGATTAAAGGTGCTGAATGATAAATTTAAAATTTCAAAGGCTACTTGGTGATCAAGAAGTTAAAAAAAATTTTAAATAAATGAAAAGAAACTAATCTCTAAGTAGAGTACTTGCACATTCAACAAGTGAAAGTATTCTTCCAGTCTTGCACACGGTGAAGGCCGTTCAATACTCTGCTACTGTTCTCAAAAGTACACTACGAGGCTAATTCTACCACACTATCAATTATCTCACTCTCATATACATACATACATACATACATATATATATATATATATGCTAGCTATGTTCAACTAATGCATCAATCAATCACAACCCAAAAAAACATTCACGAGCACAAAAGCCACAATAATTCAATCTTTCAAAAGATACATTGTGTACGTACTTCTATGATATATATGTTACCATGCAGTTAAATCTTTGATCCAGTCAAAAGTAGGAAGAAGAAAACAAGAATGTGTAATAATATGTACATATGTAAATACCTTTGGCGCCCTTCTCTAGAATCTGAAACCCAACTTTTCTGCTTTAATACCGAGTAGCTCAGTTTGGCAGTTTTTCCCATCTTTTTCGCCGTTGGAATAAAGACCCATTGTTGTTTTTCCTGATCTCTGAATACCAAGTATAAGACTGTGAAAAAAAAAGAAGGTATAAGAGAGACAGCATGGAAAAAGCGGACAGGGCCACTGCGTTAAAAAGCAAAAGACCGGGGGAAGGGAAAGAAGATAAAGAGGAGAAAGGTTTTATTAAAGAGTGAGGGGGAAAGGAAAAGAAAAAAGTGTCTGCGTTCTTTATGTGCATGCAAAACGATGACACTTAAGGCCATGATTGTAGTCACTCGTTTCCCGGATCCCCAAATGACTCCTTTTGTACTTTAAAGAATATTTCTTTTCAAAACGTACCTCCTTCCTCTTCAACTAGCTTCACATTTTTTCATTCTTTCTCGTATATTGGCCAAAAGGAATTAAGTGGTTGATTGGTGATTTAAAGATGTAGGAAGATGATCAATTGTTTTTGGGTTTTTTATCCGATAAAGAAAAATTACTATTAGTTTGTGTTGACACTCTTGTCATATCAGTTTAAATTAATTCAAAATTTTAAATTGCAATGAAAGATATATGATGATGATAATTTATTCAATTTTTAAAAGTAGAGTCATTTAATTTTTTTTAATGAATGACTAGATTCACTTTGAATTAATATCAAACAAATTCTTAATTAAAATTTGAACATGAATACTATTACTTACAAGTTGGTGATTTGTAATTATCACAAGCATGTTAAAGTATGAGCTATAAGTCTCTTAGCCTAAAATGACTAGCTCTCCTTTAAAAAGAATTCATGATTTCCACCCACAAATCCATTTGATAAATACGAGATATATGTTCTACCACTCCTCAGAAAAGCATAGTTTTTTTTTTTTGGGGGGGGGGGGTTATTCATTTGTGTAGCCACATGTGTACGAGAATACAAAAATATTATGCAATTTTTCTTATAAGTTTACGGAATTTTAGATCTTATATATACATTCGTAACATTCCCCATGCATAGAATAATATCCAATGATGATATTCGTAGACTGTGAATATATATAATTGGGCAAAATATTGTGCATGAGCATGTACTATACACAGCACTATATATATATATATATATATAGTAAAATGTAAGTAGCGTGATAAATATTAAATGCTTTGTTTCCTGATCGATGAATGTTTGACTGGGAGTAAGACGATGAAGCCTTTTGGAGAAGTGGGGAAGTGAAATGATTTCTCATTCTCATTCCTTCCTTGTGACTGTGAAAAAGCAAAGGCCAAAGCCCAGATTCTATTAGGTTTGAACAAACAATGAATGGAAGAATGTTTTGAGTGATAGTGGACGAGCAGATTTGCCATCCAAAGAGGCCCTGCAAAAATATGACTGTGCTACCTTTTCATAAGGTTGTAATCCGATAAAAGAGAAAGCGGTTAGCCACTGAGATCAAGAGCTGGCTCCTTGTCATAAGTTGGTCACTTTTTAGAATATGTTCTCTCTTGTTAGAACAGTTACAAGCAAAGTTGAAATATTAAGAGCAGTTATAAGCAAAGATTTAATATTGTCGTCGATCTTACAAAGGTGTATGTCACTCAATGGGAAGACAAATAATACATATAATTAAATACTCAACAATACTTACAGAATTTATAGACCACATAGAAACATTGGAAGCAGTACATGCATAGGTCACATCTTTATCACCAGTTTCTGTGAAAAAGAATCTTCATAGCCTGTTATGAAGGGACATGGCTTGTCAAATATTTGATTAGCCAGCTAACTTCTATACGGATCCATGGTATTTAACTTTGATCTAAGTTTCTTCACCTTGTACGACACTTGATAGCAGGTTGATCACGAAAAAATGATTTGTCTACATAAATATCAAGGAACCCAGAACTCAGAAGAAGCCTTCAACCACTATCAAAATGAGTATAACTTGGTGGTAGTGGAGTCCTAGGAACAGTTGAAGAAAAAGATGGCTAAAAGCAAGCAGATAATAAAGCTACTCTTGTCTCTGTTAAATGGTTTGTCTGGAACAAAGATTATGATTTATAATGTGAGCTATAATTTGCATAGATAATAGATATAAAACGCTTGTCATTTGTAACAAGTCATCAAGTTGGGGGATATAGACAATTGATCAGCAGAGCGCCGGTGTACGGATCAGCCTCCCTATACGGTATAAGTAGAAGAAATCCTCCTATATCCACCTTTTTTTAGATAAAATATATATGTATATAGATAAAAGGGTGCACCTAAATCTCTCTGACGGAGTAAAAAAGCATGCTTATTGACTAGCCCCTAAATCTTCACCCATGCTGCTGATTAAACTAACAATATTGTCTCCATGGAAAGTATGAACCATATCCATAAAGCAGAGTCCATATCATACATAAACATCTGTGTCTGTCTGCTGGGAATTCAATATACATATACACATGATCTAATATTTGGCTTTCTACACAAGATGGGTTTCCAAAGAACAACTGTATCTGAGGGGAATAAATCATGGAATCTCCCTGTTCATGAAAGAGAAAACAAGACATCCCCACCACACAGGCCCAGGGAGATTGGCCAACAAGGGGAAGACTAGAACTTGTTTATTTATTTGTTTAGAAGAGGAGATAACGAGTTTCAACTTGAGAATTGTAATAAAAACAAAGGATAGATGATAAGAAGGAATGGCCAAAAAGAGGAATGCTTGTCATAGTCGAGAGGGAGGCCTGAAAGATATCACGCATGCCTTCCAAGCTGACAGGCTCTTTGCCCCCAGTAAGGCGCTGCTTTTCAAGCTCCCCAGCATGGATTCTCATTGTCTGTAAAAACCCATCACTTCGTTCAAGGGAGATCACTTTTTCTTCCCTCACCTTTTTCTCTTTAACGGGACCTACGACCAAAAAGACAATGTGGGTTGTCTTTGTTTTTAATCTTTCCTGCATGGGAACTGAGCAAGAATAATTGAAGCTTTGTTTGTGGAATGCCTTCCCATGGCCATCATTGCCCAATGCCAAAGAGCTCGGGGGTTGGAGTTGGACTGGTTCTCAGTCTTGACGGTGCAACCTTTTCCTAGTAGTTCTCGAGGAATGTCTCAGACAATGTGAGCATTTTGATCCCATTTTCTTCACAAATCGTAAGGCTAAATTCTTGGGGGTCTCTGAAATAGTTTCCCAAAGACCACAATAGAGAGGTAAGTCGAATAGGAGAGGGAGCATGATAGGATGGTCACACGTGATCATGACAAGTGAATTATGATATGAGCCAATTGAGCATCAACTGTCTCATCCTCATTAGCTCATCAGTGATAGGACTCAGGCCTCTACGACTTTGTTCCTCATATTCTTGCTCATAATTAGAAGAAAAATTAAACGATCGAGCTATAATATGTAGTCAATGAACGGGAATCAGCTTTACCTTAATGTTTTTTAGTTGGTTAATGAAATAATGTTTTTAGCTTCCATATTATTAGGATCTTCGAACTTCAAATCTCCATTAGCTAATCAACAAAGAACATTATTTAATCTAGGCTTCTACGTAAAAAATGTGACGATGCTTCCATTCTTAGTTAAGCTCGATCGACAAAAATTAGCCCAAGATAATAATTTTGTTTAATTTTTTTATATAAAAACGAGAGACAGAGATTTACTTTTAGTTTATTTTTCCTTGAACTTTGATATATGCCAGAGTATCCCACAGCTTTGATTTACTATCAACAAGCTACTCTGCTGCAGCAAAAGCTTAGAAGAAGCCTTGCATTTTAATTGCCTGGGCGTTGCAGAACGGGAGATTTTCTCCCCTCCAAACATGTACAATTTGTTCAAGTTCCATCATCTATTATCTAATTGTATAAATTAGGACGGAAGCTAGATATTATACTCTCTTTCTAGTCAGTGACGCTTAGAATATCTGTAATTTTTTTGGGAAAAAGTTTGTATTTTGATGCTCCATAAAGAAGAGAATGCTCCTGTTTCAAAATGTCAAAAACACAAATATTTGAACTTTTTTCCCCCACAAACTTTGAACTTCAATGTTGAAGATAACGAATTCCTACTTTTCAATTCTCATACTAATAAGTCAAATCAAGAAATTAAATGATGGTTGGTTTAACTTATTTTTGAAAAACAAAGAAAATATATGGATATAAACTAAAAATTTTATAAGTATTAACAAAAAATCAAAGCCTTACTCTGAAAACTTTGAACCAGTTTTGCCTCAAATCTCCAAATGACAACAAAAACAAGCCTAGCAAGGCTGTTCATTGCAATATGGCTCGGAATAAATACATGAAACAAACCAATGGCAGCAAAATCATTATATCACCGATATGAAAATCAGAAGAAGTGGCCTAATTCAAATCTTTGTGAAGCCGGTTGCTCATTGATCGATCATCCACACCACAAAAGCTCCAAGGCACGTGCATCGACCGGGAGATGTGAACAGCCCTCTCTACAAGCCTCCGCACAAAAACTTGAGAACTTGATAGCAGGACAATGCACGAAATAGAGCAACTGAAGCCCAAGGCCCCAAACCACTGACGAGCATAAAAAGCCTTATTAAGCTGGGATGCGAGCCCTACCTCATGTCTGACTACTTCTCCCAAAGAATTTGCTCATCAATTTTAGTTAGATACAGATCATCCAAACGTTTCCATGTCTATCCTCTCAACACCCAACCAATTTGATTCTCCCTGATCAAGCTCAGCCATAATTACTCTAGCTCTTCTGTGCCAGCCAACTTTTCCATAACCGTGGTAACCAAATCCACTTCCATGGCAAAACCACGTGCCTTCTAGCTGTCCACAGAAGTCATTCAAATGATCATGGCCCAGAAATTCCCCCTTCACATTTCCCATAGAAACAAGGGTTTGAAGAACACCTGAATTATAAATTGGGGAAGCAACAGCCTCCTGAAATACACCCACAATTGGCTTCCACCAGAGTTGTCGAACATCTGGAATAGGGATATGAAAGAAAGTCAATGCTGGTACGTTTACATCCTGAAAATATAAGGACACAAAGTTAGAGTTCCTTGGTTGTATATTTAGCATTTTTCAGTCCACTTGAACAGCAAGCATTAAAACACATCAATGTAAATAATTTTCTTCCACAATAAGCAGAGAACAAAAAAAAATTCATTACCAGCACCCTTTCTGATACTGTATGGAGCCAGTGAAGTTGAGACTCCTTGATCCAATCATATCTTCGAATAGTATCTACAGTAATTTTATCTCTACTGTCAAGAAAGTAAAGATTAAGAATGCCGTTGTTAGCAAAAATAGAACTTGTGGCACCATGCACTTTCAGATCATAATTTCCAAACCCATCAATATCAGCAACTTCTAACTCGCCCTCCAAGTTTAAATCATGTGGATTAACCTGAGATATTGAATAATCCATATTAGACAGAAAAGACATCAGCTCTTCGCGAGCCAGTAGATTTTTGGTCATGGTTGCCCAAAATTGCAGCTCAAGGAAGCTTCGACTCTATAACCGGAGCAAACACATCAATCAATGATTCAGCTAGCATCAGATTTACTTGCCCCAAAAATAGTGTCTCCTGTTGGACCACTCCAAGAGCAAACAACTTTCAATCAGCTAGAAGCATCACCAAACAATATATGATCAGGCAACAGGAAGGAATGAGCTCTTCAGCAGTAAAGCCCATAAAACATTACAGATATATTTTCAACCAAAAAACGTCTTTGCATTTAAATATTTATTCACCTATCCATCATAGTTTACACAATAGGGTTCCTAAGGACAGTCATAAGTTGTGGCAGGAAGTTAAAATACTTCTCATTAAGGTAATTTGCAAATACCAAAGAAGAACCATACTAAAAAAAAATTAGGATGTTCTGCCTTTATCACGTTAGATCTCTTGTGTAAAACCATATCAAACTTAACAAAAAAAGTATCGCTTAAAACCAAGAGTGAAGAAAATTAATACCTAGCATAACCAAAATGCCAAGTGCTGGAGACAAAAAGTTCAGGCACAATAACAGATTAATATAGAAGAGACACCACAGCTGATTAACATAGGAGAGATGCAGGAAATACGCACAAAATCAACTACATCAAACCACAGCAATAATTGGAGGCATATTATTTGCAAAAAAAATCTACCTTGTGCAGTTTAATGTGCCATGGAAAACAGAAGAAAATTGATGCAAATAAAATGCCGTAAGCCATCAGGAATCAGTAAGAACCACCAACCGCAAGTAACAATTAATTTAGAAAAAAAACCACTTGCAACAAATCAGGGCAATAGCCAACATAAGTTAGAAAGTAAGAAGTATACACAAAGAGCAAGAATAAAGATGTAGTCAATTCCCATCCCAAAACAAAAAAATGTAACTCTATATCATTGGAACTTACAGTAACTTGCAGAGCAAAGATACAAATTTACTTTTTAAAAATGTACACACTTACCAATCAATAAAGCTAAGTACCAATCACACATCACTGCTATTTCAACCAGTAGAAAACAATTTTCATCAGAATCAAACCTGTAAAAGATACAAAATCCGGCCTTTCGGCATCAATGATCCTCCTGAGAAACCGGGTAGTGTTGAGATCGGAGCAATAGCGGTACTCAGACGCCGCAACATCTCTGCACCTGCTCAAACCCCCATTCCCGTAATGCAGGTCCGCAGCCTGCCCATTCCTCAAAACCATCCATTCCAAAACCAGCAACAAACCCTCAAACATCACCAAATTACGCGACCAACCAAAAACAAAAAAAGCGATCGATAACCTGTAGGATCTTGAAAGCGCCGTCGTATCGAAATCGGAGAGGAGCTCGGCCGATTTCTTGACACTCGCGGTCTCGTGCCTTAGGAAGAGGCGGGGCAAGAGAGATTGGAGAAGGAAAAGGGGAGCGGCGACGAAGAGGGGGTGAAGGATGATCGCAAGCGGCGGAGGACACCAAAATCGCTTCTTTCGACGAGAACGCCGGCAACGATCACGGCCGCCGCGGCGGAGTTGGGAAGTGGGGATGGCGATGACGGACGTGGACGCGGGAAATGAGTCAACTACGGCAAGAAATGTTTTTTTTTAAATAAATTAATTTTTGTAGTTGGGAAAAAAATATTAATAAAACAAGAATAAAATTTTAAATACAAACACAATAATACCATTAAAGTTAGTTTTGTTGTTTATATAGTTTTAATTGTTTTGTTTTATTTAAAGCCACATGTCGTTCCTGGTTTAATCTAGTTTATTTATCCCATGATTATTTATAGTATGATAGTATCCATATGTACGTGTTTATGCATTTACTGATGTAATAAACATATAGTAAACACCGCGCAACATACCTGGTAAAATAATCAATAAAGATGAAAGAAAACAAAAGTATTTTACAACCACAGTTATTAAAATATATTTTTAATAAATGATTATTGAGTTTTTAAAATGACTAGGTTCTTTGTAAA
Organism: Piper betle; assembly: GCA_033002965.1. Taxonomy (NCBI): domain Eukaryota; kingdom Viridiplantae; phylum Streptophyta; class Magnoliopsida; order Piperales; family Piperaceae; genus Piper; species Piper betle. The sequence continues at coordinate 132,871 of JAURVB010014813.1, forward strand.
TTTATTATTATATCAATATTGGTGTGGTAGACATTGAATCTTGCAAACAAAATCAACATAAAAACTTTTGTTACCAATTTTCAATACAAACAAAAGTTTTGAATGCAAACAATACTTTGGTTACTTTTGCCCACGCTGTATTCCTCAACATAACTCAAACAACCATATTTACAAAAATATTTCTATACCATATTTATACACTATAATATCCACATATAGTAAGTATAAGTCATCAATAATATAATATTCTTGTTTAAAATGTATAAGTAATCAAGTCTTGAAAAATACCCAAAAGAAGTGACATTTAAGGGAAAAACTAATAATAAAGGGTGCGACCATTATGAGTAAAAATAGTGGGTGCAACCATTATGAATGAAACTAAAGGATATGAGTATTATAATAAAGGGTACAACAATAATATGGACAAGTGAAAATTAAAGGTGTAACTATTAAAAGAGACAATAAAGAGTGAGATAATAAGTAGTGCAACCATCAGAAGTTGAATATCTAGACATGATATGTATGAGTCATCAACAATATAATATTATTATTTAATATGTACAACTAATCTATACTTTTAAGTATTAAAAAAACCAACTCTTCTAAAAGAAGTGATGTTTGGTAAAAAAATAATAACTAAATGTGCAATAACAAAGGGTGTGACTATTAAGAGTTAAAATAAAGAGTGGGACTATTAGGAGTTAAAATAAAATGCACAACTATTATGAGTGAAAATAGAGTGTACAATCATTTAAAGTGACAATAATGGGAGCAATGGTGCAACTATTAGAAGTGAAAATAAAAGAGTGTGACCGCTATAAGTGAAAATAAAGAGTTCGATCATTAGAAGTGACAATAAAAAGTGTGACAATAAAAGGGTGCAATCATTAAAATAAAATAAACAAAGGATGCAACTATTATAAGTGACAGTAAAGGGTGTGACAATAAAGGGTACAATCATTAGAAATCTAATATCCACAATATGTATAAGTCATCAATAATATAATACTATTGTTCAATATATATAATTAATCAATTCTTACAAGTTTTTTTTAAACTAACTTTTCTAAGATAATTAATGTTAAAAAAATTATAATAAAAGGTGCAACAAATAAAGTGTACAATAGGAGTGAAAATAAAATGTGTGACCATTAGAAATTTAAAAGTGATAATAAAGAGTATGACTATAAATAGTACAATCATTAGAAGTGAAAGCAAAGAGTACAATCATTAAAAATGACAATAAAGAGCGTGACAATAAAATGTGAAATTATTAGAAGTCACATTTATTATATTTTAATAAATAGATATTAAAATAATCATAATAAAATGAAAAAATTAGACATGATTAAATAAAAATAATTTAATTACAAATATATACAAAATATTTATTTTTAAACTTCCATTAAAACAAATTTCTGAAATTTAAAAAGGAAACATAAAAGAACAAATATTATAAAATAGTTTCAAGTTTTTTTTAAAAAAAATTATTAAAGGAATGGATTACAAAGATGATAAGAAATTACATTTGGCAAAACCAAGGAAATGGCAGACATGATTGAAAAAATAATAAAATTAAAAAATAACATTTTTTCTATATTTTAGATAGAACAAGCCTCATAAATTTAATAAGGAAAATATATAAAATTTTTACAGTTTTAAAGTGAAAAATAATAATTAAAAATAGTTGAATATGGTTTAAAAAAAGATTATTGAAGAAATGATTGGAAAATATAATAAAAAAAGTCATTACTTAAATTGATTTAAAAGAATCTCGTCGAGGAGAAACCACATGAAACAAATACAATGAGATTTAAAAAAAAAAGATTGGACATATTTTAAAAGATCGAATGAATACATCTAAACAACATAGTAATATGTTTCTCTTTCTTCCATTAAGTGGTCAATGATAAATTGAGAATGTAATCTTTAGGAAAAAGAAGCAGAGATAGAAATTTTTGGGAGAAAGATCAGAATTTATTAAAAAAGTTTGGATAAAATAAGATACAACCATATAAACATAACCTTTTTAAAAAAGCCACTAACCACTAAGTGTAGATACTAGTACCCATTTTAAAAAAAGTATTATTTTATAACGAAATACATCTTATAAGAATGTCACTTTTCAAATAATTGCATACACTTAAAAGTAATGAGTGTCTTTTTTCAAATAATTACATATACTTAAAAGTAACAAGACACATTTCGTAAGAGTAAATTACATTTGGGTGTGCAGGAGCAGTGTCTCTTTAGAGTAAATTTGGAAAAAAATCCTTCCACTCTTATGATTAGATATTATATTATCACGACTTCAATTGAGTTATTATTTATGAGCTGGTAAACTCCTCATCACAAAGACCAAACAAACTTAAATAAGTTGCTGTTTACACGCAAAACTAATAATAAATATTTGGGCTCGACTTCGATCAATTCAAGTTCAAAAGAAAATCATGAATTGAGCCAAATTAAAATCCAGCCACAGGCTCAATTAAGAGAAAAACACAATGCATTAAAACCCCCAGAACGATAATTTTCTATATGTTCTCTAATGTTTTTAAAGGTTCTTGCCGTTTGGAAGTCTGCATGTGGGGCTCTTATGCACACTTGATAACCTTTGTGTTACCGGATAATTTCTGTAGCACTGTCAGTACTTAGAAGAACTTGAAAACATACGAAAACCATTTCGCACTTAGCATTCTCTTTTTATAGAACTACTGGCAGCATTATATGCACGGTCCTAGAGATCAGATTCCGAGTGCCATTTTTTTAATTATATTTTAATTAATCAAATCTTCTTTTCATCAGAGAACTCGACTTTTGATACCCCTTCTATATTAATAAGTGTTGGCATGCATTAGTAGATACAATGCGTTTTACCTATTATATTATTCCATATTATTTTTTAAAAAAGATATTATTCTATATTCTAGAACTACACTTTATGAGATTAGCAGAAAGCATAGATTTCATAGCAAAATATATATAAACACTCCAGGGGCACAAGAAATAAGTTAGTATGATCCGAATTATATTTCTTATTTACACAAAAATTCAACCTCCCTTTTTTTTGAGGTCGACCACTCAAGGAGGAAGTTTGAAGAGGACGGACTGCTCACCCTTTTCAGGAACCGACTTGGCTAAGAACTGCTGCAATTGGTCAGTTGACAATTACTAAATGAATGTTCTTGCCACCTTTCAAGCAGTTAAGTTTAGCAGTGAAGGATATGCAGCAATTTGTCTATTCACATTAGAAGAATGACGATCAGGGGGTGGCTTGTTCACACAAAATAAATGCATGAAGAAGACATTGAGCAGCATGAGTTTGATCAGGAGCTCCAGATATAAGAACAAACCCCTCAGTTGCACCAGGCTTTGGGTCGTGAATGACAACCTTGGCACCAGATATCTGAAATTAATTAGTAGATATTAGTATGTGTCAAGGAAAAAGAAAAAATAGTTTCAATCTTATAAATTAATAGTTCAGCTACCTGTCTGATCTGATTCAAATTCTCACCCTTCTCTCCATAGACGAAACATAACAACTGCTGAGGAACTAAAACTTCCACGCTTGTGTTTGCAATCACTGCCACCTGGCTGCAGTTGGACATTTCATCAGTGTCAGAGACATAGAAAGGCAGACAATCTTTGTATTTCTATTTAAAAGAGGGCAAATTGAGAAAAGCCGGTTACCTTTCAGTGTTTACAGTTTGGGTTGTCAAGCATGAATTGGAATCTGCAATACCAGCTCTAGGGTTCCCACTGGAATGTGCCTATTGACAACAGTGACATCCACATAAAAACAGACGCACCTTGAGTTTGAATACGAGTAAAAGAGCAAGATTCAACTAATTACCATGGAAGCACATGACTTTGGGGAAGGTGGTCGATCGTAGGGAGGATCATACCCAATTCTCTCATTTCCATGATGGTAGCTATTTGAGGGCACAATGTGGTCCGCACTTTGTGGTGGTGCTGCATGGTGATCAAAGGAAGGGGATCTCTGAAGATGAACTGGACCAGAGAAGTGATTAGGAGATGATGGTTTTGATTTGAAACCAGGAGGAACATCAGCTCCCATCAAGGAGTGAGCCCCTGACCCTCGGGTAGGTGGTTTTGGGGGAAGAATGGTTTCACGGAGCCTGCTGGTGATGTGAAATAAAGCATCCTGGACTGAAGGTAAACTACCATGCACCTGAAAAAGGAAATGATAGAGTAAGGTTTGCACATTTGTCACGTTTTAAATGATAATAAGGAAAAAGTCGACCATCAAGGAGAAACAACATAACTGAGTTTTTTATGACCAGGTATAAAGAGGCCCATTGACTAGGATTTTATTTGTTTCCTATTTTGTTAGGAAAATGACAAATAAACTGCTGTGCAGCACCTAACATTCATATCCACACGCGTATTCCTTCTTAATTATGGCAAGTGAATGCAGAAGACAACAGTGTTCTTACCTGAACCACTTCATCATTAGGCGAAGCACATCGAGGAATTTGGTTTTTTAGAAAAATTCGAATACTAGCTCCAGTTGCTCTCCTCATCCCAGCAATTATAGAGCCTCCTTTACCCATTAAACAACCAATCTGCTGAGCAGGTACAAGAAGTCTTGCAGAAACAGAAGCACCTACATCAGGTGTCATCTCTATGATTTTTGTATGGACTCGCATAACTGCATCTTGAGCTGGAGAATGCCTCATTTCTGAATTCTAGAAGAAACAAATAAATTGCAAAATTAATTACAGATATCATATCGATCTCCCTGTAAGGTTGATCTAAATTTAAGCATTTCAGAAAGACAGTTGTAATCTTTACTTCTATAGCAGAAATTAGCACTACTTGCTCTTCTGAATCGAGCACTGAATCTAAAATCTTAATAGATGCACCAGTTTCAGCTTGCAGAGCCCGTATAATACCCCCTCCTTTGCCAATCAAACTCCCAACTTTATCATATGAACATAACAATCTGAACACAATTTCTTCTTCCAGTATCTTTCTGTAGCTTGCTGTCAAACTGTCAGGTCCAGTAATTGCTGAGTAATTCCTTTGGTGATGATCAGACGCATGACCAGATGGATATCCCCTGTGAGAAAATGGATCCAAGTGAGCAGACAAATTAGGTCCATTGCATACCATTTGTCCAGGTGGTTTTGGCGATAAAAAATTTGCTGCATCTAATTTTGGGTTTTCTTGAAGGCAGCTTGTGACAGACAAGAGTGCTTTTCTCACACACGACATACTGCCTGAAATCTTCCAGACCAACAGCCAAAATCAGTTTGGACTTCATTGAGTAACAAAATAAACTGAATGATAGCATTAATTAGATAGAAACAGGTACAAACTATAGGAACGATAACTAGTAGGAAACAAGCCGTAAGCACTCCCTTCATAACCAACATAGACATTTAAGCTAGAACATTTTTAAATTTTCCCAACTTTTATGGTTTGCCAAGGAAAACTAAAGATACTACGTCAGGACAGTCAATGAAAACTGAAACCTGAAATTCAAAGTTCAAGACACAGCCCTTGTAAAGGGTCTCCGCCTAATTTTCTCTGTCCTAAACTCTGTCAGGACCTGCAACAATATTTGATTGCCTTCAGGTTCAAAATTGAAATGAATGCCATACCTTCTTAAATAATTTACAAGTCTAATCAACCACAAAGGCACAAAACTCAATTCCAGACGTCCTGGGCACAAATAAACACTCTCAACTACGGATACGTGCATTTCACCGCCATTGTTCTCAACAGAACAACAACAACGCTGGAGTGGCATTACCAGAAGTAAACCAGCTTAACCATGCTGTTTAATTAGACACTGAAGCTTGATGACCGTTTCTTACATTGATATGACAGTAAATATTATGAACGGGAAGAAACATTCTATAGGTCCAAATATAATATGCACAAAAAAATAAAAGCTTCAATTACCATAACAACTAGGAGGACTCCTATATAGTTCAAGACATGGGAAGCAGCTTAAAAAAGGAAACTTTTTGCCACAGGCATTAGAACAAATCAGTCTCAAACTTCATAAAACTTTAGAAGAACTAAGAATTGACCTTGCTAAAGTACAAAAAGAAGAGAATGCCGATACCTGAATCAGCTCATCACCAACGGCAGCACACATGGGAAGTTGCTCCTTGTCAAGCACTCGGATTTGTGCCCCCGTCTCCTGCCTAATCCTCTCCACAATCTTCCCACCTTTCCCGAGTACGCAACCAACCTGACCGCTCGGAACCAGAAGCCTACAGACCACCGACCATTGCCCCGCACTCGTATATATATCGGCAGACGAATCAGCTTCCTCGTCTGCCCTAACTATCCTCTCGAACACCTTCAACAGCGCCTGCTGCGCCGGCGACGTCAAGACCAAATCTTTGTCCTCCGAAACAGACGCACACTCCGCCTCCTCCTCCTTACGCGACTCCCGATCCGCCTGGTAGTCCTTCGCCCGTCTCCCCGGGGGAGGCGGCGGCGTCGGCGACGATGACGATGACGCGCTCGTCTGCGGCGGGGGCGGTGTCGTCGATGCGGATCCGGGCGCCGGTGGCCTGGCGAAGCAGGCGGATGACGGAGCCGCCCTTGCCGATGACGGCGCCGGTCTTGTCGGCGGGGCAGAGCACCCGGAAGAGGGTCTCCCCAGGGGAGTGCTTCATCGGCGGGGGCAGGGCGTTGGGCCGGATCAAGGTCGGGTGCAGGCGGCGCTTCCCGTTGGGTTCGTAGCGGAGGTGGGACTCCGGCGGCACGTCCGCTGCCGGCGTCGGCGGCGGTCGCCTCAGTGACGACGACGACTCCATCACTTGCACTTCCAACCTTGAAGTAGGATTGATTGACGATAATGCGGTTGGGCATGACCGCCAACCGACGGCTAGGTGTTTGACTTAAATAAAGCAAACACGGTCACGGCTACAGGCATGACCACAATGTTATTGACCAAGTGATTATATAAATATAAGAATAGTTGGTATAAACACCAATAGACACGAGTAACACGAAATCTAACCGTCTATCTAGATCACATCATTTTACTTTTTTTGTTACTTGAACAAGGTTGCCCTCCTTATTTAACAACTTTTGTAATTTAAATATTGAGTAGCTGATACAAAAGTTGTATATTAATTTTTCTCTGTAAATATCTATCTTACTTGTAAATTTATTTTCATCTATTTTAAAATTAATTTATCGTTAATTCAAACCGATTATATCGGAATACTATAAAAATTAATTTTAAAACTCATTAAATTCATACCTTTAGAAAAATATTTTATTTTTAATTTTTGTTTACAACGAAAATTGAATAGTTACAACTCTTTTTCGAAAAAGCACAATCATTAAAAAAATTTGCGATTTCGTAAAACCATCAATAGGTTATAGTATCTCTATTTATGAAAGTCTTGCTTAAATAAAATTTACCAGAGTGTTCATAAAGCCATTATTTTTAACATTATATAAATAACCATTTTTATCATATTTTTTAATTGAAAATTTCATTTTAAATATTTGCTAAATATTATTTAAATATAATTAACAAAGGAAGAAAATTGTTGTATTTTTTGAAAAAAGTATATGTATTTTATTTTCTTAACTATATATATTGCTAATAAAATTGTATTGTTTCCGTAAAGAATATAGTGTAAAAATAGAATTACTTCAGTTTGCTTATATTTTTTTATGAAAAAAAATAATTTTACAAAATTTATTGATTTTCTTATGTTAATTTAAACTAATATCAATTTTTAGATTACAAGATTTAAGTATGGTTTATATTTTTCTAACTTATCATTCATATGTACTAAATTTACTGATTTTCTTAAGTTAGCTCTTATTAATATAAAAAATTTTAATTATAAGACTAGTTCGATAATGTAAAAAATTACTAATAATATTATATTTTTCTGGTGAATGATATTTTCGATGTTAAAGATGTCAAAAGGATATTAAATAAATCTAATTAAGTGAACAATTAGATTGACAAATCATGTGATTTAATATCAAGTAGCCTTTTATTTATATCAAATCAAAGTTAATAAAATCATGAACGGAACATTTATATTTTTCCACTATAATTTTAATCAAACCACCGTGCATTTGGGTCAAATAAATTAATTAACTTCTCTCTCAAAAAAAAACTAACTAAATACACTGACCGGTTAAAAAAAACTGTGATGGTCAAGGCCTTAACAATTGTCCGTCCGACCGACACCGGTGTTTGCTTTTTGACCCATCAATCGTCGCCTCCCACTAGATCCAAAGTCCTCAAAACCCTAACGACCACCGGCCGCCGGCGACCACCGAACGTGCCGGAGAAGGAGGAGAAGAAGATGGTGAGCGAGGGAGAGGAATCGGGCGATGGAGACTTCGAGAAGCTCGGCTTGGACCCTCGCCTGGTTCGCGCTCTGAGGGAGAAGAACATCTCCAACCCAACCCCCATTCAGGCATCCGCTATACCTCTGATTCTGGTAAATTCTGAATCTCCCAATTCATATTTTTGTTTGTTTTATTGTTCGGTTCGACTGATGATGCTGTTCTGATGTTGTGTAGGCAGGCGAGGATGTTGTCGCTCGAGCTAGGACTGGTTCTGGGAAGACACACGCTTACCTACTTCCATTGCTTCATAGGGTAATGTCTGATGGTGCTGCTGATAAGTCAGCCCCTAGTGCCTTCATACTTGTACCAACTAGGGAGCTTTGCCAGCAGGTTTGGGAAGTTTTGACAGCAACTTTGTGATTTGTTTGTTCTAAAATTATGGCATTGAATGGTGGCTTACTTTATTCTTTGAATGTGTTGTTTTATGAGAATTTTGCAGGTGTACTCTGAGGTTGTGTCTCTGAGCGAGCTGTGTGGAGTTCAATTGAAAGTTGTACAATTAACGAGTGGAATGCCGATATCTGATATGGTAGATTCTGGGGCTATTGGTATTTGTCAGATGATTATGATTGTTTGTTTTTCTAATGTGGGGTTCATTTAGAAGTTCTCGTTCGCTAATTGTTATCAATTTGAACCTGCTAAACGTTGCTCCATTTGCAGAAAACTGCCCTAGCAGGACCACCCGATATATTGGTTTCAACACCTGGATGTGTTTCAACCTGTATGACAAAAGATCTACTTCAGTCTAGACATGTCCAGGATTCTCTTTCCGTTTTAATTTTGGACGAGGTACAACTACTTTGTATGTATTGGTAATCCATTGATTCTAATTAAAAGCGATCAGTTGAACTGGTGGCCTTGTGATATGTTGTCCAATAGTAAAACAAATGTTTTATACTGATTTAATTCTTCATGTTTCCAAAATTGGATTTTTATCTGCCTGAAGTGCTTCTTTTGTTGTATAGGCGGATTTACTTTTGTCGTACGGGTATGAAGATGATTTGAAAGCGCTTGTACCCCATGTTTCGCGTCAGTGCCAATGTCTGCTTATGTCTGCTACTTTGAGGTGTGCGCTTGTTATCAAAGGCAGCCATCATGATGTTAAGAAATTTATCACAAAATATTAGTTGAACAGGAACTCGTGTATCAGGAAAGTTGGATTAATTTTTTCCTTATCCAGTGCCAGACAAGGATCATAATGATTTAAAGGCATCCCATGTCTTCCCTCTGCTACCATATTTTAATGTGCTGATCTTCATCATATTATAACATGAATTTTCCTTGATATTTGGCAGCACTGATGTGGAAAAATTGAAGAATCTTATTTTACACAATCCTTGCATTTTAACACTGTTAGAAACAGAGAATATAAAAGATGAGATTGTACCAAAAAGCGTGCAACAATTCTGGGTATGAATTGTATGTCAGTCAATTAGTCATTGCAAAGTGAAATTCTGGATCTTCATTTGGGGAGCTATTGTGTTCTTTCGTAGATATCATGTAATGCTCGGGATAAATTGCTTCACATATTGGCCCTTTTGAAGCTTGAAGTTGTTCAAAAAAAGTGCTGATATTCGTAAATACAATTAACATGGCGTATAGAATAAAGCTGTTTCTGGAAAAGGTATGCTACTTTTGTCTGGTTGATGCCTTGGCTGTGACTATTTCTGTTGTCGTATTCTTTCAGTATGTTTTCCTCTGTCCACGCATAAATAGTGAAGGAGATCTATCACCATTCTCAAAAAGCTTTTTGTGCATTATAATAGGCGGGGAACTGTTCATTATAGTTTATATGGTGCTTCTTTATATCTGTAATTGTGGAGCCCTGCTTTTTGGCAGTTTGGAATCAGATCAGCTGTTTTGAATGCTGAATTGCCACAGAATTCACGTCTTCTGATTATTGAAGTATGTGTTTACACTTTTTTTAACAGTTGTTATTTTTATGCGTTATACATTTAAGTTCTGTAACTTGGTTTGGCTATGGCTTTTGGTTAGGAATTCAATGCTGGTCTCTTTGATTATCTGATAGCAACAGATTGTGGTAAAGTGAAGGAAAATGAACGAACTGACAGTGAAAGGATTAGCAAATCCAAGAAGTCAACAAAACATGCAAAGCCTAATCCTAACTCTGAATTTGGAATAGTGGGAGGAATTAACTTTAAGCATGTGTACACGGTATGAAAAATGTCTTGATTTATTCTACTTTATGGCATCTCCCATTATAATGCACTCTGATTGATATTTCTTTTGGTGCGAACTTGGCTGTAGGGCTTTCTCATATGTTTGAATCAGTCTAAAGTCATTCTATTACATGCTCCATTAAAATTGTTTCTCTAAATTTAAATTTGTCATGGTAAAATAATAGATCTTTATGCTGTTTTTATGTAACTTTTTTGTTCAAGAGGTGTTATACAAAAGCAAAAAAAATGAAAGCCTATTGGCTTTTGATCACCACCGATAATAGAGAGTGATTTCACATGAAGGTGTCAGTCAGACACATGCTATTAATTTTCTTCTTTAAAACCACCTTTGCAATTTGCTGCAGTCTAGGACCTCTAGGTAGTGTATTCTCATTGATCTTTCACATTTTATGTTCTATATAAAGTTAGATCTGCTATAAATTTAAACTTTGAATTCCTGTAAAGCTGTTTCAAATAATTTAACCATGTTGTACTTATTAACGTTTTTTTTTATTTTTTGTGTATTTTTATTTTATTTTTTTATTGATTTGGAATAGGTGATAAATTTTGAAATGCCTCAAAGCACTGAAGGATATATACATCGAATTGGACGCACTGGAAGAGGTCATAACACTGGTGCTTCAATTTCTCTGGTTAGTTTGTTTCCTTAAATCATAATAACTCATGTTACCCGAGCCAAATAATTATTCACAGGGCAGATATTTATTATCACACTTGTTTGTGGGAACAATATTTCCGATGCTGTTAAATGATATTATTGTTAGCATGGCGTTGTAATTCTGTTGACAGGTATCACCTGACGAGGAAGAATTGCTTGATGAAATAAAATCTTTTTTTGGAGGGTCTGACAATGAGCACTCATCCAGTTTTATTGCTCCCTTTCCTCTGCTCACAAAAAATGCTGTAGAGTCATTACGTTACCGAGCTGAGGTAAAATGTCACCAGAGATTGGCAGATCTCTTCTACGGTTTTTTTGTTGAAGTTCAGTTCTTTCTCTTGCTCTGTCTGATAATAATTATAATTATAAGTCTATAGCAAATTCTTAACAATGTTGATATTGGTTGCTTATGGCACAATGCATGTGAGAGGAACAAGTGGGACAGTTTTTCAGGTCTAATATTGTCTACTAGTGACAATCTTTCTCCTCAGGCATCAATATTTGTGTTTTGCAATTCTAATATTGGTGCATTCAATGTTTTCACTTAAGTTTATCAATAAATAGTATACGGGAATCTTCCATAGTTGTCTAACTTTGTTCACAACAAGTCTAAGATGCAGTTGCTGATTTTGGACCTAATTCTTATTTAATGCCCTATATCTTTTCAATGTCTATGGTATGCCTGCTTCATTAGCTTCTGGTCATTGCATATTATGTCTTCGTCGTCGTCTTTGTCTTCGTCTTCGTCTTCTTCCACCTGGTACCCAAAGAGTGTCGGGGGCATGAACCCTAAACTAGATATCCATGCAATTACAAATGACAAAATTTTGATAGCCGGATGCCTTTTTGACGCCAACCCTCTTTTATCCAAGCTTGGAATTGGCAACACAGAAGCATTTACGGAGTTTCATTGCATATTATTTATCTCTACAATTTTTTTCTTTTCTTTTTAGCACTATGGGCATTATTTTTTAAGTAGAGCCTGCTCTTAATGACTTCCACAGGATGTTTCACAAAGTGTGACAAAGATTGCGATAAAGAAATCTCAAGCACAGGACCTGAGGAATGAAATTCTCAACTCTGAGAAGTAAGTTTATTTGCTTGCTATCTCTGTTTGAAGTAAGCATTGTGTGTCAAATATCTGCAGCTTATTAGTCTCTCGAAAGGAAATGATCTACATTTTTTAAATCGTTTGGCTAGGTTGCGAGCTCACTTTCAGAACAATCCGAGGGATTTGGGTGAGTCAATTGTCTTACATGCGTCATGTATTTGAAATTTGAACTAGCAGTTGTTACAAGTCCACAATATTTTTTTGTTCTCTGTTTATTATTTGGCAGATTTGCTCAAGCATGACAAAGGTTTGAGAAAGAAACCTCCCCTAGCCATCTTCAAACTGTCCCGGATTACCTTGTAGATCCTACAACCAAGGAAGCGAGCAAAATAGTAAAGCTTGCTAGAGCAGCAATGGGGAAGAGTGGCCCAACCCGCCGAGGACCAAACAGAAAATTTGGCAGAAGTAAAGATCCGCACAAGACTTTCACTGCTGAGGTGAGCTTAATCAACTTCTTTCAGCTGGGCATTCAATTTATTATTTTCTAAGAGCATTCTCAGAATTCACTCCACCATTTTACTGTATTACCACAAAGTCTTTATCTTGATCGAACAATTTTCCATTTGTCCAGCCGGGAAAGAAGAGGAAGGACAGAGGACATGAACATCATAAACGGCGGAAAAAGAGTCGAAATTGAGATTTAGATGAGAGCATTTCAAAATTAAAAATTTTCACTCATTTTTATACTTTAATTAAGTCTTGTTGTAAAGTTTTAACAAAGTCCCTGTAACGGCACGTATGAGCTTTTATCTGGTGGAGTGATTTTGTGCTCATTGGCCACTTGGCCTCCACTTTAGAATGTCACAGGGCAGAGAACTTTAGCACTTACAGAGTGCAAATTTTAAGGTACAATTATCAATTTTGAGCTTAACGTATGTAACCTATGCATCTCTTTAACGTTGAAAAAAAGAACCCTATTCGTCTCTTAAATGTAATCTCTCCGTAAAAGTAGAACGCCAATCTTATCTCTCCGTCAAAATAGAACGCCAATCCTCCTTGTTGAGATGTAACAAGGGCGTTTTTATCTGCTGCCTCAGTCATATCTGGGGAACGTAAAAGAAAAAATTTTAGCTCCACCCGGGAGCGACGCTGGACGTCGATTCCCGAGATGATCCACGGCGGGGTCGTTCCCTGGCGGTTCAACATACAATCAACGAAAACGCAACAGAGTAATGGCGTCTCCATTTGTGGGTATTGGTTTCGAGTTTCGTGGGGGTTTGACCGAGAGAAAAAAAGTGAGAAAATCTGGCTTTCCATTTAAAAAAATGATGAAGAAAACTGATTTTCGTCGACCTGGTTGTTTCCATACCTTTGCCAAGACGACCTTGTCGCGTAGAGTTGACTTAGAAATGCTTAATTTCATTCTCGACTTGACTTTAAAAGTGAAACCAACCTGTTGCCATCAACACGTGGTCACCGTTGCATGCTCATCATTATTTTCCGCCCTCATTGTTATATCATTAAACAAGTGGATTTTGTTAGACGCGTCTATTCCAAAATATTTACTATTTATAGCCATTGCTGCTTTAGAATGTTTTGCTGTAATATAATATACTAACACTTCAAACAAAATTAGTTGGGAAACCACACCAAATATCTCAACATTAAGGGATCATATGGTAAATATAAATGTGATTCATGGTCTCATGGAAATTTGATTCGAATTGGCAGAAAGTTGTTTCATATATGTTTGCAAATGGGTTAGCCCAAAATTTTGATTTTTTTTTTGTTGGAAATAAATTATATAAATATATATATACACACACACATGGAGAGGAGGTTATGATGAAGCACAACCATCTTGACTATAGTGTATCTTTCTAGCCATTAGATTCAATCCAACGGCTAAAACTAAACCTCTCCACCCCCACCCTTGCCACACCCCCCACCCCTCTTCTCCTCCTTAAGTTTCTCTGGCCCGGCCGTCGTCCCCACTGCTCGCGCCCCTCATCCCCCGCGCCCCACCACCGTGTTCCTCGTCCCACCCCCAACACTGCCCCTCGTCCCCGCACCCTTATTCGCCCCGCCCCGCCCCGCCTCCCCCCCCCCCACCCCCCAAGCCAGTTTGCCACCCCCGCCCCCTCGTTTTGCCGTCTACAATCTCTCCACCGCCGCGCCCCTCATCCCTCCGGTCGTGTTCCTCGTCCCACTTCCAACGCTACCCCTCATCCCCCGGCCCCCCTACGCACCCTTATTTGCCCCGCCCGCCCTCCCTTGTTTTGAAGTCGACAATCCCCCTCCCCCCTCTATTTTTTTTTTCCAGCAATGGCAGGCGGGGCCACAATGGCGGATGGGATTGCCAAAACGGAGGTGCATTGTCTCGGTGGGGAGCTACGGCGAGAGATGGCAGGCGGGGCCACATTGGCGGCGCCGGTGGGGAGCTACTGCATTGTTGCATCGTCACAGCTACCTGAGCATGCACCATCTAGGCTTGGGGGAGAGTCGGGATGGCAGCGGGGGGTACGTGGGGGTGTGTGTGTGTGTGTGTGGGGGGGGGGGGGGAGGTTGGGGGGTTGGAGAGGGGCGCAAGCGGGCGGGTGGGCGACAAAACAAAGATGGAAATACAGAGCGTCGGCAAAATAGGGGAAGGAGGAGCGAATTGACAAGGGTAGTTTTGTAATAAAAAATTGACTCACTCCCACTCGAGTCAATATTACGAAATATATCTTGAAAAATATAATAAAATATCATAAAATAAAATAATCGAGCTCTAATGGATTATTTTATCTTATGATATTTTAATCTATTTGTTTCATATTTTTTGAGATTTACTTTGCAATATTGACACAAGTTGGGAAAGAAGTAGGTAGGGGTAGTTTTGTAATAAAAATTTGACTCGGTCTCGACTCGAGTCAATATTACGAAATAAATCCTAAAAAATATTAAAAAATAGGGAAATACCAGAAAATAAAATAATAAAATTCTAATGCAATATTTTATTTTATGGTATTTTACCGTATTTTTTTCATATTTTTTGAGAGGGGTAGTTTTAAAATAAAAACTTGACTCAGTCCCAACTCATGTCAATGTTACAAAATAAAATTCAAAAAATATGAAAAAATAAAGTAAAATATCATAAAATAAAATAATCCATTAAAACTAGATTATTTTATGTTATGTTATTTTACTGTATTTTTTATATTTTTTGGGATATATTTTGTAATATTGACTCAAGTCGGGAACGAGTTAAGTTTTTATTACAAAATTACCATCGAGTCATTTTCCCCCGATGATGATCCCCTCCTATGTTTTTGCCACTCCACCCCAACAGCTGGCGACCGCCGCCCGCCGTCACTTACACCACCGCCGGCCAGCGTCGCCATTGCTGCCCCTCTTTCCATTCCTTTCCCTTCTTTCTCTTCCCTTACCCTGCTCGCCACACCCTACTCTGTTTCGTGGAGCGCTGCCAACCTCGACATAGCTATTTGCCTCCAGACTGTTATCTTGTCATCAACCATCCCTTGTCGTCGTCAACCTTCCGTCCAAATTAAGGTGCGACGAGGTGGGTGCGGCGGGCGGTGGGTTTGGGGGGGGGGGGTGGGAGGATAAATGGAGCATGGCCAAGATGTGAACTTTAATTATGACCACAAAATTTTTATCTAATGATTTAAATTGAAGAGCTATGTTATAGGTAAATTTATTAATAATTATTCAATGTAAATCACCAGATGAAAAATTGATGGTCATAATTAAAGTTTGAGTGAGTAGTTATGGGTAATGTTATTAATAACTATTTAATTAAATCCGTTAGATGAAAAATTGACGGTCATAATTAAAGTTTACAAAGTTCACATTTAGAAAATGATTCAAACTATTCATTTTCATATATATATAATAATAATAATAATAATAATAATAATAATAATAATAATAATAAAATGAAGTAAAACCTAAGTTGATCAAGGTGCCGGTTGTGCCAAGCAAAATGTGTTTTTTTTAAGAAAAAAATAATCTTAGCAAAGTGAAAAAGGAAGGTTTAAAAAATATGGTCTTCCATCATGCTCCACCGAGAGAACTAATCCAAATCATTTGTTTATTTAGATTTCAAGGCACGCTAGTAACTGTAACACGAAAACTCCATTAATTAGTTCTTCTGAACATCTCCACTTCATTCATGAGAATCCCATAGCAGACTCCATTTGATCGCTCAAGCAAAAGTAATGAATACACTCAAAACCTCACACTATACCTTATTTTTATATTTAAGCTAAAGTGAGATAATTTAGAGCTAATAATATGAATTAAAAATTAATGACAAACATATTATCGTTTCTTCTTAGCTTTCACATGTA
The DNA here is from genome assembly GCA_033002965.1 of Piper betle. Taxonomy (NCBI): domain Eukaryota; kingdom Viridiplantae; phylum Streptophyta; class Magnoliopsida; order Piperales; family Piperaceae; genus Piper; species Piper betle. The sequence goes on from JAURVB010014813.1 coordinate 149,503, forward strand.
ATTGAAGACTTATATGCGAGTTAATGACCATTAATTGATGGTTCATAATCATTTTCATAAATCTATAGCTAGGGATTTATATATGGTAGAAATTCGGAATTGACTTGGAAGATGCCGCAAGAGGGGACTCCATTAGTGCGGCAAAGAATAATAAGTTGTTAACTTGCCTCAAGTGTTGACGACGATGATAACCAATAAACCATTCTCCTCATCCTACCAACATCAAATTACCGGCACCACTTAAAGTCTAAAACAATTAAACTGTGAAGACATCACATTTACTCAGTTACAATATCGATCCAAGGCTCGTGTGGCATGAGAACTGCAGAAGCCAATTAAAAGATGAGAGAGTGCAAGCATCATTAGTTAAGGGGTCTTTCTCTCCATTACTGCATGCTCTGCTCCAACCGAACATTCGAAAAAGCCTCTAGTCTTAGATTATATGAGCACGAGCTACGCGTCTGCTTGAGCTGCTCAGACGTCAACAACATTACCAGCAAACAAATGGCTCCATTTGCGTAATGCATATTGCACGGAAAGATCTCGTCGAGGAGCTGCCGCAAATTACACACTAATTGTGTGGCTGTCCGCTTTCTTTCTTTCTTTTTTTCTTAAAAAAATCTTTTAAGGGAAATTTTTCCAGCACAAGTGTCTATATTTGGTTAATAAATTTGGTTAAGTACCGGCCTACGTGTATTAGGGCTGCAAGTGATTATCGGATCATCCACCGCTTTAATATAAATTAAGATAATAAGAAAAAGTTAACCTTTTGGGAAAACAACTTCTGCATTATCTTTAATTTTTAATTGAAAGTAAAATGAATGTTTGGTTCCTAATTTTGCGTTTAAAAATATGAGAAAGATTTACGAAGATTTCGAGCATAGTTAATAACTCGGAGTAATTATTACATATGTCAAAACAAGACGATCATGGAATTATAAGTTTTGAGTTTGGTAAATGAACTGGTAAAAGCTATGAGTAACTTCCTTTGCACCCTTGTCGTGTCTTGCCGGAATATTATTTTTTAGGTCAAAATGTTCACACTAAACGAACTTAATGAAGGTTGATTATTTACGATATAATTAAATGCGACAGGTACTGAAGGTTCCCAGCAAGACAAACAGTACTCGTTTACTACTGCTTTGTGTGCATTTCCTGCGTTTACCTCTTCAATAATAAGTCCAACATAGCAATATGAAACCATAGACTGGCATCACGAAAAGCTAACAAGGACATGTTTAATTTCCGGCTCTTTCTTACGCGACTTACATTGTAGTTTAACTTTATCACAGGTATTTACAATTTTTAGCTTCGAAATTGGCATTTCTCTACATGGAGTCTTTTTCCAAATCAATTTCAAATTCAGGCTTATTAGAGAAAAACAAAATACCCTTAATTTTGATTCGAATTATGAGACGGAGAAAAAGAAACATTTGATTCGTTTTCATCTCCTTCCTCCTTGTCTATCCCCAATAAAATTTGATTAAAATGATCATACACGTGAGCAGTGTACTATTAATTATTACTTATAGTGATGCAATATCATTTTTTACTCTAAATACTTTTTGAGTGCAATTTATAATTTTTTAAATCAAACTTCATAAATGGCTATTTAGTTTTAAATATATTTGATAATTAACTTCTTGAGTCAAGTAATAAAAATGACTAAAAATATTTATTTATGTCAATATGTAAATCATATATTTATCAATTTTAAGTATTAAAAAAATCAAGATATACTGATTTCACATCCTCTTTTGCTTATTTGATTGCGAAAATAATATAAATGACATTTAAGTCAGCTTGGAATAGAGTCAACTTCATTCCATAGTACGTTAAGTCGAGTCTAAACTCACGTATTTAAACTATATTTTTGCTAAATATTAATATAATTTTAACACAAAGGTTACAGTCATTATGAAAGAAAAAAATGGGTCATGGTTGAAGAGGTTTTATCACTGGAGGTGAGCCTAAGGACATTTTCGCCAAATAAGTCCGGATCTTGAATTGATTTGAAAAGATCTTGTGTGTGGAGAATCATCAACCTGAAGCCTTTATTATGTGAAAAAACCTAACCTTTGGGGAACATATTTTCTAACTAGCAGGCGAAATTAATCACTTTAATTTGATCAAAGCGTTTATCTGGGGCCGTTTGTTTGGGGTAATGTCACTGTCCACCGGCCATGGCCAAAGACTCGCACAATAAAAAATGAGGCCTCTTTGATGTCTTTCTTCGAAGCCTGGTTCATTGGGGGAGTAATGGCAACTAGCAAGGATGGCCCAGTTGAGTGCGTTTCTCCGAAGTCACAGTACTTGGGTGCTCTTTCCCACTTTCTTCTCTACCTATTTAAACAAGCTGGGAGCTAAGAAAGCTGGACACCGTGGCCAACTCTATAAAGTAACTAATGACTGAGGCTAGAGGAAACTGATCAAGCAGGAAATTAGAAAGAAAGATGGAGAACATCCTTGATGATGCCGAGTACAACTTCTATTGGGAAACAAATATGTTCCTTCAGAATGAAGAGCTGGATGGGTAATATATTGTTGGTTCTTCTTTACATGCTGCTGCTTTTATGGTCAGAAGTCTGTCCTCTCTCCATTTTTTTTTCGCGTTGTGAACTGGATGAGTGGGTGGTTCTTCCTAAGCTAAAATTTGTCCCCTTTTGTTCACTTCACATGGTACCCACATGCTCATAGTTGAGTTTTATCTGTTCTATTTGATATTTCAACGAGGTTAGATTTCAGGTTAATTGGCCAATTCATCATGTAACCATCATTATGAATAATACTGTACTTGGAACTGATCATGCGCGCTACAAATTTTGCATGTACTTATATATTGCAGCTGGGGTTGGGATGATAAACTATCCGGGTACTACGACTCCAGCTCCCCCGATGGAGCTGCATCTTCGGCCACTGCCAAGAACATTGCCTCCGAGAGAAACCGAAGGAAGAAGCTCAACGAAAGGCTCTTTGCCCTCAGAGCCGTCGTCCCAAACATCAGCAAGGTAAACAAGAAATCACATAGCGAACTTAATTAGAAGAAAATACATTGGTACACCACACTGTAATTTTTTCAAGTGTGAACCCCTTGCTTGTTGCTCTCTCTTCCTCCGACCATCGTCAACCTTGTGAAGCAAGTCTGCTTTCCACGGATCATGTGGATGTGAATCATGTGAACAGTACTTGTTTGCTTGCCATATTAATTCTTAATTTAAAAATGATATATTTATAATTACGTAGAGAGTAATTAAGTTCTTGATGAAGGAGAATTAATTGACTTGTGGGTATGCATGAAAAATGGTGTAGATGGACAAGGCATCAATCATCAAGGACGCAATTGAATACATTCAAGAGCTTCACGAGCAAGAGAGGAAGTTAATGGCCGAGATAGGAGAGTTGGAGGGCGGAAAGCAAAAGACGGCCACATCTTCCGACGTGAGTCACGCTGGTCTTTCCCATTCAAGAACTCACCGTAGGACTGCTCATGATTCCAACGGTATTGAAGTTCTAGAAGTAAGTTGATGATTTGAACATATCCAACTGTATTGTTTTTATCCCTTCACATATATATGGAGCTGATTACTACCTAATAAATTAAAGGCATATAACTCTGTTTGAAATGGAAGATTATTTATGGGTAATCTAATTTTTTATCTGATTATATGTGTATCTTTTGTGGGCAGTTAACGGTGACAGATGTGGGAGAGAGGACTTCAGTGATTAGCATCACATGCAGCAATAAGATGGACACAATGGTGAGGCTATGCGAAGTGTTTCATTCCTTGAACCTTAGAATTATCACGACAAACATCACCTCTCTCTCGGGGAAGCTCTTGAAAACTGTTCTAGTGGAGGTAAGATCATATGTATAGACTGATCTAAAAGGTCTATTTTTTTGAGATTGTTCTACAAGTCACGACATATAACCTATGTGGTGTTTTTTTTCTATGTTTAGGTTGATGAAACGGAGAAAGCTATGATGAAGGAGAGGATAGAGGCAGCAATTGCAAACGTTGATGTAATACATAGTTCTATGAGCTTTTAATTAGTTGTTGTCTTGTTTAAATATGAGGATGCTATAAACAGTTTTGTTTATTGGTGCTTTTCAAAGCAATTAAGCTTTGTTAATTTATCTGCTCCATTCCTCCCCCCCGCTCCCTCCAAAGGCTTATGTACGCTGTCGATCCGGGCTGTAATATATCCATTTTCATTCTTTTAAACATTATATAGAGTTATCTTGTTTGGGGGGAAACAAGATTCTATAGAGATGAGGCACTTTTCCTTGCTGTAATCAAAGTCTTGAATACATCAAAATAAAAGCTTAGTGATAGGACAAAAGACATGCTGGTTTTTTTTATGTATGATTGTGGGCAAACATATTGAGGGGCCAACAGGGGACAACGCTTATGCAGATAACATCCCCCCCCCCAAACTTGATAACACTTTACCTAAATTAATGGGCAAAATCATTTTTAGCCACATCTTTTTATGAAGGCCATGTCACCCTTGTTAAGTTATGCAATTTAAAAAATACTCAGTAATTTATTGGGAATATCTTATGCGCACTATGTGAACTAGTTTTTAAGAAAGAATTACCTGCGTATGATATGAAGTGGAATTACGTAAACATTATCAAACTATACCAATTGCCCATCTTAATTAAGAAAGCATTGTTTCACTTATAATAAGTAAATTTTAGTACTGTAAGCAAAATGAAGTCGATAACGCTTGTAATCTGTTGCTCGAGTTGTTTTAGGGAGGCAATTGGGTATTTCTTTTAACTGCTTACACGACTATCAAATAGTGTGTTATCAAATACTGTTGCCTGAGATATGGCTAAAAATTTCCCTAAATTATTGACTTGATTAATTCACAAACAACATCAAAGTTGCACCTTCATGTCGTTCTGGGTATTCCCCAGAAACTGCCGAAAAAATTTCTTCGTTGAACTCATTCATTTATCACCTTTTCCTATGTACCCATATTTTCACTAGAGATTGTAAATAATTAAGTTTTGATGGTAGAAGTTAATAGCGTCAGCTAGCAGGACATTTCACCAGTTCCTTGCCAGATGAGATGTACATGGAGATCAAAGACCTCTTCACTGTTCACCAATTAGAACATTAAATAATCCCCTATAATCACTTCCTTACAAGTATTGGAGTGGGCAATTCTTCCCCTCTCTGCTTTCTGCGACGGGCTCCGATCTACATTTTCTCCAAAGATGCAAATCTTATGTGTTCTCATGGCAAGGGAGATACACACCTTGTTCAATAATTTTCTTCAACAAACTCCCTGAACTTGATGTTTGAAATTGCTCTGATTCAGTCTCGATAACATGCCTTCACCTACCAAGTTGGGAGTTTGAAGTAATTGGGACAGCCAAAAATGTAAGTGGTTGTCAAATTCCGAGGAGAGTTGTCATATTTGCTGACTGGTTTTGGAGACAGACTAAATAAATAAGAAAATATTATAAATAGTCAATTTTTAATAATTTATACGACAAATGATCAAAAATTTAAATTTATATAAAATATAGCAAGATTGAAAATTTTTTATTTCACCTATAGTCAATTTATATATTTCAAAAATATTTGATTCATAATATTATTTATTTTATTGATATAAATACCCTTAATCTAACTTAAATTTTCTTAAAAATTTTCTTTTTGTATTTTATATGATGTTTGATATTTTATTTTTTAAAATATTCATAATAAAAATATATTAGATAAAACGAAAGTTTTAATTTCTAATAAAATTTGACAATTTTAAATTAATATTTCAAATACCCAAAAAAATTTTTTTATTTTTGATGGTCCAAAATTCAATTTATTTTTAATGGTCCAAATTCCATAAAAAATATTTTTACTTTTAGCTCATCATGAATAATATAAATTTAGAGTCTATTTATCATTTATTGGTCTTTTTTTATTTTTATAGATAAAGTTAGTAAAAATTATAACTTTTATCCATTGTCTACTTTGGTATTAATAAAAATAAATTTTATGGGTATTTTTATTATTAAATAAAAAATGATGGAATTTGGTCATGATTGATATAAAAATTTTTAAAATTGGTTACGTCTAATATAATTTTGTAAATCTAGTTATTTTTAAAAGAAAACTTTGAAATCTAATTATTTATGATATTTTCCCAAATAAAATTACATAGAATGTTAGAAATAATCATTCGACCAATTCAGTGGCTAAAGTTTGCACTTTTCTAAATCTTACAACCTTCTATAAATGGATATTATCCAATAACATGTTACCCATCGTTCTATTAACCGCCTCCCATTTACTCTTTTTAAATAAATGATCAACGGCCAAAACAAATCACTTAGTTGTAAATTAATATTTTGTTGTTTTGACGCTGCTTCAACACAAATTTTTAACAAGTTGATAATACTGTCATTGATCATGTGGTTTAACCTGTGAATAATAGTAATTTTCAATCTGTAATTTCACTTAGAGTGATGGATGTTTTCTGTTGCACAATGTAAGGTAAATAATTTATATTTTACTTTATACTTTATTTGGAGTAAATATATTTAAAACTTTTTTCAAGTTAATTAACATATATTGTACATGTCTCTTATGGCCCTTTGCTTTAAACATGCAATTGCAATACTGATGCAGCTTTCCAATATCACAAGAAAACAGGTTACTAATTCACCTCATTTAATTTATTTATCCAATATTTGTGACACAAATGTATGAAAAGGCTACATGCCTCTTTATGCTTTTGAACGTTGCATATAAATGGGCCTATATTTACAAGTCTAATGGTGGGGGTTAGAATGATGTATTTTCATAAGAATTTTAAAGCCTTACTACCTATTTTTAAGGTGCTCTTTCAAGTCTTCTTAAATATTTTTTGAGCAAAGATTATGTCCCTAAATATAAGGTCTATGTATAAAGGTGCCTTGATGTTATGAAATAGTAATTGACTTATTATATCGAGTCTATTAAAGTTTGAGTATGTGTTAGGCATTAGGCCCATCCCTCCTAGTCACAAGTCCTCGAGTGTTTGGTTGTAATTCTAATGGATCCCAGAGTAATTTGTTCCGACATCAAAATTGTTAATTTGATGTGCTTCCAATATGGATTATTATTCATGTGAGATCCCTCAATTTAGTCCTACATCTAATACCTACTGGGAGAAGATCCTGTTTATAAGTGGGAATGGACTATAGATCTTTAACTTCTGGGGTACCCATTTTAAAGAAATGACTTAGCCCGTTACGTTGCACTTTGGGTTGGGTCGTTACAAATGGTATCAGAGTCGACCTGGTTCCGTGTTAGATGGTGGGCTGGATTATAAACATTGGCTAAGCTGCCGGTCACAGGCCAAAAAAGGTCGTGGGCTGGGATTAGCAACGGGCCAAGATTGGAAACGTTGGCTAGGCTGCCGGTCACGGGCCAGAAAGGACATGGGTTAGGGCTAGCAACGGGCCAAAAATACGCATTTCGGGGACGAAATTTCCTAAGGTGGGTGGATTGTGAGATCCTTCAACTTAGTCCCACATCTAATACCTACTGGGAGAAGATCCTGTTTATAAGTTAGAATGGACTATAGATCTTTAACTTCTGGGGTACCCATTTTAAAGAAATGGCTTAGCCCATTACGTTGCACTTTGGGTTGGGTCGTTACAATTCACCTAAAAATTATTATAATAATATATAATATTCTTTGATTCTCTTCTAGCATGATCTTTTAAGACAAATAATTAAATTAAAATAAATATCCGCATATTTTTCGTGGTACGAAGGCAAAGTGTGGTTAAACCATTTAATTAAAATTTTAAAAACGTACCTATACAATACAACATGTCATTGCCTTACAAACTTTAGTTGCCACTGGCCCAATGTTACATAAATTAAATATTTTATCATTAAAAATTAATTCGTGGTACGAAGGCAAAGTGTGGTTAAACCATTTAATTAAAATTTTAAAAACGTACCTATACAATACAACATGTCATTGCCTTACAAACTTTAGTTGCCACTGGCCCAATGTTACATAAATTAAATATTTTATCATTAAGAATTAATGTACTCTGTTAAAATGTATGTCATAAATAAATTATTTATGCCTCATTTAAAATGCTGAGAAAACAATCAATCGGAGCACCCAACCATGGCCGCTGGTGTTGGGCCCTTTGGGCCCCCACTCATGCTCCAAAACTATTCCTTTGGGCCTCTAAAAAGGATTTTAAATAACTAAAAGAAACTCGCAATAGGTGTCACAGGCCTCTCTTAATCCAAAAACTAACTCAAGAATTAAGACTTTTCAATTAGCTCATATACAAGTCACTAACAACCTATACGATCGATGTAAGATAAACCCAACAACTCTCATTCACACATACATCAGGCATGATCCGAAACTATCATTGTCTGACACACTCCCCTTAAATCAGACGGCACCTCGATGACGGTACCTCGATGTGGGATAAACTCAACAACTCCTCTTCATACATTAGGCGTGGCCCGAAACTATCATTATTTGACACACTCCCATTAAATTAAACGGCACCCACCTTTCAAATCATTAGGTCTATGAAGGAAATAACAACAATTGATGTAGGCAAATCTGATTCAAACTTGGCTCTGATACTATTTGTTCGGATTTGTAGGCCCCTATCTAAGTTTTGAAATTACTGTTGGGACCTTTGAGCCCAAAAAAACTTTAAATAATCAAAAGAAACTCACAATAGGTATCACGAACTTTTCTTAATCCAAAAACTAGTTCAAGATTTAAGGTTTTCTCATTAACTTATATACCAATTAATACCAATCACCAACAATTTCTACTGTCAATATAAAATAAATCCAATAAACATAGGTATATTTCTGCGAATTTATCGTGTCAAATTGTATCGCGACAGAAGGCCACATTTTTGCAAAAGCGAGGTATGAAATTAATTGCTTTGGCCAAGCAATATATGTGGGATAGGGAAAGTAAAACGTGCAATTCAATGCCTTTGTCTCATAACCAGCATCAATGCACCCCGCAACGTTAGCCTTGTAATAACGCCCATGTCAGTAGCTAGTGGCCGGTGAATGTTAGGTCCGACTGGATTGTCACCACGTTGCTTGTGATTTGTGAAACCCTCTCGGCCTCCTTCAACATCTTGCCCTTGGAGAGCGAGTAATGCCAAAGCTAGCAAACGAGAGGTTGATGGGTATGATTTTTTCCCCGTTCAAGTTTCTGTGGAAAGTAATGCAGCATTAAATAAGATTCCTACTTCTCAGATTACAATATGGAAAAGATAGGTGGGGCGTCACGAGCTCCATGCCCTGCATTATACTGTTCTTACACTTGAGTGGCGGCCAGCCACAGCAGCAGTGCACTTGACAAAGAAGCAATATTTTTAATTTGGTTTGATTGTGTACCTGCAATACAAATGGCCTTGTTATCCTCCACAAGTTGATCTGACAAATCTGTCGGTCAGGTTTAGCCGCTTTTTTCGTACAAACTACCAACCATGAGGACTTGGCCACTTGTCTAGAAGCTTATGAGCGGTTTGCCCTCCTCTCTTCCACCACCAAATTAGCCTACACCACTGTTGTAGATATTTCTACCTCCTCTCTATTGTATTGTATTCTCTAAAAAAGTAGATGATGGCCGCCTGGGTCTCCTTTGGCAACCTGCTTCCCCTCACGTTTAGAGCTTTATTAATCAACGATTCTCGCCTCTTCTCCCAGTTCCGAAAATCAAATTCCATGGTTCACATGCAACCTCCAACATCGTCGAATGTTGGCTTGTTCTCAGGTTATACACATGGCCTTAATATGCGTCACAAATATGGGGACGAGGTTCGTCTCCATGCACGTGTCTTGCACCCTTCTTTTTTCATTTTCTTTTAAGCCATGGTTAATTTCTTGAATATATAAGTTTCTAATTTATGGGGTATTTATAAATCCATGTATGCATGTATGTGTCTTTTTTTAAAAAATTTTTTTTTGCTTTCAATGTATATGTTTGATTAAGAGGGTGATGGGAACGGGATTACGCGTCGCAGTCGTCGCCTGGGAAAGAGTACCCATGACCACGTCCTCCGTTGTCTTTCTTTCCCCGTTTGTGGCTGGGAGTTTTTGGTGACCAGGACCAAAGTCTCCCTCGTTCTTGGACACAAATGCACGCAAAGACCGACTCCCCGACCTTCCCAAGTTCCCACAAACCACCCCTTTTGTCTTCTTCCCCCTCCTCCCCCATATCTTATTCCCTGTGAAGACGAGTAGTTGGAAACCGTTGAACATGAACCGTCCAACTCCCCGTACATTCACTCATTAATCATATATTATTCGGCCCATGTCGTGCCGGTTACCATCTGAAATTTATTACAATTACTATACAATATATAAAGAAAATTAATCCTCTATCCCCCGTTTTAATCCATTCATTCATTCATATTAAATCGAATGTAGCTTAATCATGTGGGTATTAAATAGTTTTCCCCATCAGAGAAGGCCCCACTATTCAAGTGGGCGAAGAACAACCATGAAAATAAAAGAAGGCATCCTCCATAGTCCACACTGATATTTATCCCTCCCCCATCAAAATATCAACTCAGAGCATCTCCGACGTTGGAAAAATAAATAAAATACCATACTGGCACACTAGTTTTGTTTGTGGTCTAACGCTCCCCAAGTCCCCACCTCTAACCTCTCTTCCTCTCCCTCCCTATATATATATATATATCATGATCTTGTATCAGCTATTGTATGGTATGGTTATTGTATGATATTGCGTTATATATTTGTATGTTTGTATGTTTTGGAGAACCATTCAATAGAGTTGGGCGGTGTCTACCTTCTCGTCGGAGTGACAAAGATTGTGCCTTAATTTGATGGCGGGCAAGGCCTGCGAGCTGTGTAGTGCCCGAGCTCGGCTCTACTGCACCTCCGACGCCGCCTTCCTATGCTACCGCTGCGACGCCCACGTCCACCAAGCCAACTTCCTTGTCGCCCGCCACTGCCGCGACCTCCTCTGCGCCCGTTGCGCCGCCTTCGCCGGCCGCTCCTTCTCCGGCGGCGGCGCCGTCCGGCGCGAATCCGCCCTCTGCCGCTCCTGCTCCGTCGCCGACCACAAGCCGGCGGCGGACGAGGACGTCTCCGACTCCGAGTCGTCGTCCCTCACCTGCGCCTCCTCTCCCTGCGCCTCGTCGGCGGCCTCCGGCGGGTACGGCGGCGGCGGGGGAAGAGGAGCGTCCGGCCGGATCGGGCGTTGGAGACCTGGTGCCGGCGGCTCGGGTGGGGCGGGCGGCGGCGGCTGGCGGCGGCGGCGCTCAGGTCGCTGACGGCGTGGCGGTCGGCGACGTCGGCGGCTATGCCGATGAGGGTGGGGCTGGCTGCGGCTCTGTGGTATGCGGCGGGGCGGCGGGGGGAGGGGCGGCGGAGTTGGGGAGGTTGGAGCGGTTGTCTGGCGTGCCGGCGAGGGTGATCGTGTGGGCCGAGGGGAGGTTGAGGAAGTTGATGATGAGGATGAAGCCCATCAACAACGATGGCCCCAAAGACAACGAAGAAGAAGGATGGGCCGAGTGTTAACTTTGTTTTCTTAGCCCATTGCCTAGGTAGTCTTGATTCCCTCTGTCACTCTCTCTTTTCTTTTTTTTTTCCTTTTTTTTAATTTGTTGTTGTTGTTGTTGTAATTCGGTTGTATTGAACCAATGACTACAGGGAGGATAGCGTAAAAACTGTGATTAGTTCGAAGATGGGAATGTAAACATGATGTTGCTTACTTTGTTAGCTTGAAATGAATTGCTAAGTCTAGAAACAAAATCATGGAATTAATGGGGCCAGCTCTGTGTGTAATGATCTCTATATCGCTTGTCACTGACGTTAGTGTGTGTATATATATATTGTGGAATTTAGGATGCTATCTTGTCTGAAAAATATCAAATTTTACTTACCGGCTATGTTAATATATTTATGTTTAGAAATACTAAGTTGTAAACCGGTCTGATGCGCGGATCAATTTATTAATTTTGTGATAATTAAGTATATGTTAGACGAAAAATTATAAATTTTAATTAAAATACTAATTGACTTTTGCGATTATTCTAATTAATACTTCTTGTCAATAGATTTTTTTTTATAATAAGGGGAAGGCTATATTTTTTTAAGATTTCATAACAGATTTTAAAATTTGAAGATTTAATTCGGATTTGTTGAAGTTGTCACTCTGTGGAAAAACGCGAAGCGATGAAATTAAGAACATGAAACCTTCAATTCATCTAAAGCCAAGATATGTTTGTTAGAGGATAAAGCACATTAGGTCTATTTTCAAGATTCATTTGACATACCCTCAACTACCAACGTATTTAAAAAGAGGATTGTGATAAGGCTCAGATGATCTTACCTTTATATGTCAACTTATGTATATCATTAAAAGATAAATAAATCTTGGTCAATGAGATCTAACTAAAGGGTCTACATTAATCTGTAATCTAATTAGTTGAGGAACGTGAAGAAGAGAGTTTACAAAGAAGAGAAAGCACGATAAAAACGAAAAAATCCATTTTGTTAGGTTAATTTGTAATCTAATTAGTAGACAAACATGAAAAAGAGTTTAGAGGTAGAGTGAGTTTTGGCTGAAGAGGGAATGACGTGAAGAAGAGAGGTATTTGTACGGTTAAAATTAACCCCAATGCAAGGAACGTGATGAGAGTGAAACACGATGAGAGGGAAAAAATAATTAATAATATATAGTAGATATATATGCTAGTTTAAGATATAACCCATGGCAGAGAGATATTCATGCATAAGAATTCTGATGTTGATGTGATGTATACGAGATTCATTAATAAACCATTATCCCTTATAAGTTTAAAGGGAAAATAGTTGGGAAGTCCTCGTGTATATCTGTTATCCAACAGATTATTTATCGTCTAACAGTTCGAAAATATTATACACCTTATGAATATGGGTAAATGACCAACTCGAAAGTTGATCTGCAAGAAGATTGAAAGGCGGGAAGGTGGCAGTCAATGACTTGAGCCGGCAACGATCGGGACTGCGGGCATTTTTGCTAGCGAGGGAAAGATGAGAGGCAAGCACGTTGTTATTTCTTAGCCTTTTTTTTTTTCGCTCAAGTTCTTGGTTCATAAGCATTTGTATCCCACCTCGAACAAAAGAATGCGACCTTACATTTGAATTATAAATTGTCAAGAAGATTAAATCTAGTCTTATAAAACTCCCACATTCTTGCAAGTAGTTGGGAAAAAATATTCTAACTCAAACTTCCACATTAGAGCTGACCAAACGTATGGCATGTTGAAAGAATCAAGGAACTTAGTTTTTACTATGTATACCTATTGCTTCCGTTGTTCTTTCAGTTGCTAAAATTTTCATTTCAGTCATCTCGAAATCATCAATTCTTACTGCTACATGCATGTATTCCACAAGTGCTAAAAAATTATATCGCTTCTCACGGAATTTCCTCACTTTAGCCGCTGATGGGTTAGTTTAAAACATAAGACCCCCAAAAATGGATAGTTGCCACTGAAATGTAAAACCATATGCACAAATTAAGGTATTGCAGTTTGCAGCATCGATAGATCGGGTAAATACTTCAACCAGTAGAATTAATGGTAATATTTTTATGGTCAAACAAGATGAATCAGTTTAAATTATTTCTCCGAACAATAATTTCAGTGGCACAGATATGCCTTCAGCTATATAATTTAAGGAATTTTTTTCAAGGTATATTACAAACAACTTATTGTAAGAATGAACCGAGAAATTAATAATAATGCATTGAAGAAGATCGATAAACAAAGAGAAAAAAGATGCCGGGTTAACTAAAATGTCGATCTATAACAACGCCTGGAATGGAATGCGGTTTTATCTCCAAAACCATCTGCAACCATATTCATAAAAACGTTCCAATTACTTAGTGCTATATCAGAGAGGCCTTAAAAAACATTATTGTAATTGTAAGAGGGAATATTGGCCTTGATCTGTGAATGCGATTGGGTCCATCTCTATGGGCATCTCTTACAGTGGTAAACGAACCAAAATCTCTTCTTGCCACCAATGGTTAAGGGGAGGAAGATAGATATTTTAATGTTTTGCAAAAATTCCAAAAAAGTTCATAGTTTTCGATATTATTAAAAAGGGGTAATTTTTCTCCATCCCATTGGCTATATCCACCAAAATCTCCTCCCCGTGGTGGACGTAAAAGTGGCTCCTGCCCGTTATATCACCGGCCTCCTAATAAAGATGTTTAAAGAACAAAGCTATCTACAAAATACTGGAGAAGCTCTTCCAAAGTAACTGCACCTGCAATGAATAGTTTACATGTCAACGCATTGAGTTGATAAAAAGTCAATACAAATTATTTTAATATATAAATAATATAATAGTAGACAAGAAAAGAAATATAATATCACAAACTTCAACGGCCTTAAATAAAAAATAAAAATCTACTGTAAGGTCTTACCCAATCAGCATCTAAAAATGCATCGATAATAAGATCTATCTATTATTAAAATTTTAAAATTGTCTTAATAAATATTTAATGACAGATGATTTTCTACATGCTAATTTGCATCTTAAACCTTACAGGAGATTTTTAATCTTACATAAATAGGTCACAAATTTCCTAGAGCTGCATGCAACATCTTAATGGAATTGTAATCTTCCTCGTAAGCTAAAAGACAGTTGAATTCAACTTTAAAAATCTTCCCAGGTTCAAGCCAATTCATGACAGGATATCAACATTCACTGTTCAATTTTTCTCCACCTCTCTCAATCTTCTCCATATGCCTCCACAGTTGCGTTTTATGAGCATGTGCAAAAAAAATAGGGAAAGCAAAAATTTTGCGGCACAGTTAATAGGGGGCGGCCATGGATTGAAAAACAGTATGTCAAGGAATCATTCGGGTTGTCAATATAGTTAAGAATTCTTACCCAATCCTTACAAGTTACAAGCTCTACAAGAAGATTAAAGTAGCATCAGTGAATTAATTGATTTATCACACTCAACGTGGAATTGCCAAAGAGAATTCTTCTACTTGTGTGCCCTACCACGGCAGCTCCACAATCCTTCTCAAACTGTGTTCACGCAACTATTCGAAGGTTAGAAACAAGATCAACTTCCTTTGCTCCCCTCTAGGGTTTCACATTATCAATTTCCTTACCAATATTAATTTGCCTCAGAAGTATCAAATTCTTCATGACACTTATTGTTTAAGTATCACCCATTTACTTGTGTAGTTCTCATTCTCAACATTGACATATGATGCAATTTTAGCGCTGTAGTTCCTGCTATAACCAGTTACCTAGTGACAAGAGTTTCATAGTTCTCATTCTCAACAATGTTTCAGACATATGATCCAATTTGCCAGCACAACAATCATTCCACATAAAACTTATCATTCACAAACAAAAACAGACAACCAATTACACTAATCAACTCAACCATTATAAGAAAATACTTAATACTTTTCCCAGTCCTAAACCGCGAGAAATTGATCCCCTATATCATACATTCATAGATCATGGTTGAAATGTTGAACACAATAAGATTTACCCCAAAAGTTTAACACAGGAAAACAAACAAACAATCATTACGCACCAAAAACAAAAACAAACAAACTACCGGGATTCCATACAAAATCGCTAACCTTGAATTCACGAGGCAATTAAAAAACCTACTCCCGGGATTGCAACATGCCGAGAAAAACAATGGTGAAGAGGATCTCAGCAGTAGGCTAGGCCAAACTACTGCGGGAGAAGAAGAAGAACCTCCTCCACGTCCGATATTTGCGGCGAAGGGGCAGGGATACCGTGACGTGGGCAGGTGACGTGGAGAGGGGCCCATCTCATGCGGGGAAACAAACAAAACGACGTGCATGTTCGTGACCTCCACCACCACCACCACCCAATCCCCAAAAGAGAAAAATAAACCGAACGCGCCGATTTCGGGTCAGATCCGAATTCAAGTAATAACCAGAAACGACCAATTCCACCCTTTCCCTCCCGCCCTTTTGAACTCCGACGGTCCGACCCTCTCCAACCCCCACATTTCTCGCCCCCCTTCGCTTCCCCACAATGCCCACCACCGCCTCCACCCCTCCGTTCTCCGCTTCCTCTCCTCCCGCTCCCTCGCCTCCCCCAAGCCCGCCGCCCCCGAACTCGCCGACGCCATGCCGTCCACCACCGACACCGGCAAGTACGGGTGCGAAGACAAGGTGGCGGCGGCGACGCCTGATTCGGAGACCACGGTTGAAGACGAGAGGATGGAGGAGAATGGCGACCGAGAGACGGAGTTGGACTTAGAGACCTGCTTGCGGCGGATCGTCCCGGATATTGATCGGTTTATGGGGGCGCTCGCGTCGGACGGGGATTGCCAGATCCCGCCCGACGTCCCCGACGGGTTTGAGAGGTTAGCGGTATTGGTGGAGGAGGAGATTGGTAAGTCCGACTCCGGGAAGTGGTACAGGGCGGAATCCGGTGCGTCACCGCTGCTTGACGCGGTGGGGAACGTGTCCCGGCTCGGGGAGGTGCTCGCGAGGTTCCCGGCTGAGTCGAAGTACGGGACTCTGATCGACCGCGCCACCGATGTGGTGCAACGGGCGATGGCGTTTCTGGAGGAGGAGTTCCGCTGTCTCCTCGAGGAGTCGAAAAGCGGCGGCGAATCCGACCCGTCGAAGTCGGCCGGCCAGGCGAGGAAGCAGCAGGCGGTCGCGGCGAGCCCGGAAGCCGACCTCTGCGTTCGGCAGGAGCCGGCGACGGCGTACCCGTCGTACACGACAGAGACGGTGGCGAAGCTGGCGAGGATCGCGGCGGCGATGGTGTCGTCGGGGTACGAGACGGAGTGCTGCCAGGTTTACAGCATCGCGCGGAGGAACGCTCTGGAGGAGAGCTTGTTGAGGATCGGGTTCGAGAAGATCAGCATCGACGAGGTTCAGAAAATGGGGTGGGAGTCGTTGGAGAGGGAGATCACGGCCTGGACCACGGCCTGCAAGCGGTGTGTCGCCTTCTGCTTCCCCGGGGAACGGCGGCTATGCAAGGAGGTCTTCGCCGGCGGCGGCGAGGAGAACGTCGCAGGTGGGCTGCTCGGCAACATCTGCCGCGGGGTGGTCATCCACCTCCTCAACTTCGCCGAGGCGGTGGCGCTCACCAAGAAGTCGGCCGAGAAGCTCTACAGGCTCCTCGACATGTACGAGGGCCTCCGCGACCTGGCGCCGCTCTTGGACGAGCTCTTCCCCTCGGCGGCCGAGCTCAAATCCGAGACTGCCATGGCCAAGTCCCGGCTGGGGAGGCCGCCGTCGCCATCTTCTCCGATTTGGAGAGCTTGATCAAGACCGACAACGGCAAGACGCAGGTCCCCGGCGGCGCCGTCCACCCTTTGACCCGTTGGCTTATGAACTACATAAAGCTCGCCTGCCAGTACAAGGACACCATGGAGCAGGTCTTCCTCGAACATGGAAACGAGGAGACAGAATGCGACAATATTCCGGAATCCGCCGGTGGCGTTGCAAGAGATACCGGCCGGTCGCCGTTCGTGGCGCAGCTGGCGGCGGTGATGGACCTGCTCGACGCCAACCTGGAGTCGAAGTCGAAGCTGTACCGGGACCTACCTCTGAGCTACATCTTCTTGATGAACAACGGCAGGTACATCATGAAAAAGATAAAGGAGTCGGCGGAGGTGCACTCGCTGCTGGGCGACACGAGGAAGAGGTCGGCGGAGCTGCGGCAGTACCACAAGAACTATACGAGGGAGACATGGGGCAAGGTGCTGGCCTGCCTCAGAGACGAAGGACTGATGCAAGGGAAGGGGAGCGTGAACAAGCCGGTGCTCAAGGAGCGGCTCAAGAGCTTTAACGCCATGTTCGAGGAGATACACAAGACGCAGAGCACATGGATGGTGGCCGACGAGCAGCTGCGGTCGGAGCTCAGGGTGTCCATTGGCGCCGTCGTGGTGCCTGCCTACCGGTCCTTCCTCGGCCGCTTCGGCCAGTACTTGGACGCCGGCCGGCAGAAGGAGAAGTACGTCAAGTTCGGCCCCGAAGAGCTGGAGACGTACATCGATGATTTGTTCGATGGCACTCAAACTTCCACTCTGAAGAGAAGGTGATTTGACTATCATAAACACTGTTCTTCGTTGACGAGAATTAAAAAAGATGGATTTGATTTTGTTTAGGAGGCCATTACTTTCATTTGTGTTTGTTTATTATTGTATGATTTTTTACCGCGCTCACCATCCGTCTGGCGTCTTTATGATCTAATTGTAGTTGTACGTTGAAATCGCCGTGTTGTTTTGTAACTGAGAATCAGACTGGTTTCAACTCTATGCATGGTAGTACGCAACAAGAGATCATATATATACACAGCTCATCTGCCGTGGGCTGCATGCATTTCCACGCGTACTAAGCCACCTAACGAGAGTCCAACGGTTCTTGTTTTTTCCCCTAGCTACCACCCCGGGCTTGCTCCAGCCATTGCAGCCCACCTCTTGGCCACGGCGGGACCCCCCCCTCCCACCACCACCGTTGATTCTATAGTTTTGTTATACAGAGTCTGGCTCAATGGCAAAGGTGAATGACAGCGGGCGGTGGTGGTAGGGGTGGGCCCGACCGCGGTAGTAGAAAAGGATGGTGGTTGTTGTGGCAAGGGTGGTGGCCCGTGCCCACCACTCGGGCACAGATTCGAGTCAATATCAACTTACACCTAAACATAGTTATCGCACACAGAAAATACCCATTCATCTTTAACGGTACAAGTGCACAATAGGTAACAAAATTTTAACAATATTTCAATAGTCAGGTTGTAGACTTAATCAACGAGTTCGTTGAACCAAAAGTTTAAAGATATTAACAAGTAACATACTTTTAAAGGTAAATTTTCAGCTTAAAAATCTTTAAAAAGAACTCCACATGAGGAATGTCATTCAAAGAAGGTCAAATTTTGGTATATCTCTAACCAAACACAATCATTAGACTATTCTAATGTTTTTAAACAACATTTACTAGCAGTTAAGGAAGAAAAATAGACAAAACATTAAAAGGAAACACTTATGATGAAGCATGAATATTGTAAATCATAAAACCTAGTTCTTGTATACACCACATTAATATATGATCCATAGAATAAAACAAATTCTATAGATAAAATGACCATGAAAATCACGAAACGTGTTGTAAATATTTCAATTTTCTATCTTTTGCATGTGCTAAATCTTCCTAAATACAAATAATAATAGAAAAAAGTTTTCAAATATCCAACATTTGAACTTTAAGAACAACTACTGACACGTGCATCCCAAACTACAAGAGGCCCTACCCACTGTACAACAATTATCTTTATAGTTTAGCATGTTACATGTATAAGTTGAGTTCTCCCGAAGAAGACTACAATAATTCTATCAAAAGCCATACCTTTTCCTAATCTTACTATTTCATATTTCCAACCAATGGCAAGATCAAGTTTATTAGGTACCATGCCATCATATCTAATTAAAATTTTCAGCCATACTTTCACCCAAGCCTAACATCTAATTTTTTCCCGGATAAAATATCACTAATCATGACATAATCTCACCAATGCAAAAAAGAAAAAAAAGCTGCTACCAACCCAAAACGCATGAAAAATTTTAAAAATATCATAATAATTAAAAAAAATAAGAACAAATCCAACCTGCGACTCAAGAATCTTCCTGAATCGATTGAAGGCATCTTCCAACTGCCAATCAGTAGTTTCCCAAGACAAACCCCCAACAAAAATCCACATCTCTTGTTTGCCACCCATCGCCACTTAACCAAGAAATCCTTCTTCTCACTTATTAGATTACAACACAACACAATCAACAAAAGCAACCAAAACCGAAGAGAAAGCACAAAAATGCAAGTAAACAAAAAATTATAAACCATCAATTCAAATTATAAATTATTAGTGGAATATATCCTAATCCTGGATAAAGTCAGAAATTATTTCAAGGAATTAAAGAGATCAAATTTTGTATCATAATTAAATGATATAAAGGTTTTATATATACATAGGCAAGTGACCTATCCTACCGAGGCCAGAGGAGGATACCCAGAGCAGCTTCTACGCAGTCATTAGCGTACGAAAACCCTAGGTCTCCACCGTTCGAATTGTGGAGCTTGATTTTTTTAAATGTTTAGGGTTTTGGCTGTGGGGAAACAGCCCCTTGGTAAGATATTACCAAGAAGCCCATTTACTGGGCTTACAACTTTTTTTCTATTTTTTAATTTTATTTTTCACTTAAAAAATAAAAATAAAATTTTCATCATTTGCAAATATTTTTTTCTTGGCTTTGGGATGCCATCTTTTTCAATTTCACACTTATTAAGAAACAAATAATTTTTTACCATCAAATTTCTCTAGTGGCATAATTAAGACCATAGTTTTAAGTACTATACAACGACCTAAATTTTCAAGTGATATGACTCAATATAATTTTAAATATGTTTTGAGTAGGTAAGTGATATTATGCATATTATTGAGTCAAAATCGAGTTGTGCTACGAATCGAGTTTGAGTTGCAATCGAGTCGAGTCAAATTGAATACTACCTTGCTCAAACTCAACTCATAAAATTCAAGTTCGAGCTTAATCATTTAAATGTCGAGTTTTGAGTTGAGTTAAACACCAAATGCTTACGAGTGGGCTCGCTCAATTAGCAGCCCTAGATCTAACCACCCAAAATCCACATTGATAAATAGAAAAATAAATAATAATGATAATTATAAAATTTTAACTCAATTCAATACTTCTACCCTATTCATCTTAAAGATCAAAGTAATTGTAATGAAAATGAATTTCAAAGTATCTATTAACTAGTGTATTTTAAAAAAATCTAAAAATATGTTATAATGATGTTAAGAAATGATAAAATTTTGTCAACCTCTTGTTTGTACACTTTACTTTTAATATATATAAATATTAGTTTGTGAGACCTTCTAAAAAAGGTTCAAATTAGATGTCTAACTCATATAAGCTATACCATAGCTCACCTCAATTATTTCCTATATTTATTGTGTATGTTTTTTAAAATCAATATTAAAAGTTTTTGCTTGATTTGATAAAATGTTATATTTTTGTAAGTTTTAAAACCCATTCTCAATGTTCAGACATATATAATATAATTTGTTTTTAAAATTATAATAAGTTTGCCCAGCGGAGTTCTTCAATGGCTCCCCCAAATTTAAGATCATTTTTTAACTTAAAAAACTGGTAATTTATGTCAAAAAATGATATTAGCTTTTGCAACAAAAGTAAACTACATAAAAATATTAATTAGGTAATTAATTTTAATTATACTAAATAAAGTTTGAAAGTATTGCTAATTGTTCATCAACCTATTAATATCAAATCGATCAAGTTCAAAGCAAGCTGAGCCGAACAAATTTCTTTAACAAGTAAACTTAATTTGTTTAGATTCTTAAGCTGTCCTTATAAGGATTATATTATATATATGTAAATTTGAGAATTTTTTTAAAATTGGTCAGATTACTTTATACTTTGTAAGAAAGAAAACATATAATCCAAAAATTAAATGCAATCTTCTGCTAATAAGTTTTCCTTGACTTAATTATAATTTGTTTCATTTTAACCGTAATTAGTGCCCAAATTAATTATTATTAATTAATAATTAATAAAGGGGAATTGAAAACAAACTCAAGCTTATCAAAATCTCTGAAGCAAAAATAAAACAATATATTAAATTATAAATAAAATCAATGTAATTTATGTTTATCAACAAAATTACGAAGTCTAGACACATTATTAACTTAATAATGATATTTTTATAATATAATTAATGGCTTCTAAATCCAAGTGAGATCGCTTTTAGTCTAAAACCCATCCCTCCAAAACTTGCTCCTGCCCCGACTTCCATCCCCGCCATGGAAGCTCTAGCCGCCACCTTCCTCCCCTCCAAGCATCCGGACCCCTCTTCCTCCCCCGTCTTCCAACACCCTCTTTGTTCCCTCATCCATCCCATCTCCGTACGGATTAGTGGGGGAGGCCCAAATGCGGGAAAGCTTTCGTCTTGCTTCGAGGGTCGGCTTCGCGCCGTTCCCCAAGATGGGTTTCCCGGCGGCGGCGACGAAGGGGTCTCCGGTAATGGGTTCGGCTTGCTTCCCGAAGAAGATGTCGCCTCGTCTTTGGTTCAGGTAAGATGTATGTGATTCGGTTTACGGTTTATTTATTTGGACACTCTTGATGTCATCTGATCTCCTCTTTTTCTTTCTCTGGTGTTCTTTTTCTTAAATATAGGATTGTTAGTTTTTTTGACTGCTGAATGATTAACAGCATTGAGAAAGTTTGCTATCCCTTTCAATTTCTGTTATCTGTTAATGGATCTTGTGCATCATATGATGTTAGATAATGTCTTATGTTGTACCGTGTTTTATATGAGAATATCAATCACCAAGCTGAGTTGTTTCCAACATTTCGTAGCTTCATTTGACTAGAAACTAGTCTGATCCGAGTGAATATTACTCATATCCTTGTCAAAAAGTCGCTTGATCCCAGCAGGTTAAAGAAAAAAAATACTTGGCTTTTTCCTATTTGACACTGTTAGTGGGCTGTTAATTTGGTGATGATACGGCGACCGTATGTCCACCTGATCAACTGACATGGCACATCACACTTATCGGCCAAAGTCGGGCCATGTCATCAATGACCTAAATTCGATCATTCGAGTGAGGCAGGGAGCTAACGGTTTGGTAGAGCCAGAAGAGGGGTGAGGGGGTTGGATTAGATCTTAAGTTTTTGACATATGCTTGTCATATGATCCCCATGTAAAAGCTCACTAATTGTGTCAAGTTCAAGGGGCATTAGTAAGCTATTAGTAAACACCACAAATTATTTAAAAAACCATTACTTAACAGTTTGACACTGTTAGTTAGCTGTTATATGTCAATAATACGGCAAGACTGTCCCCTGATTAGCTGACATGCCACAGTGGAGCCGAAATTTTGGCCACACTATCAATGTCCTAAATCCATTCATACATGAGAGGCAGAGTGGGGGAAGGTGGTAAGATGAGATTTACGGTATTGACATGTGCTTGCCATATGATCACCATTTAAAGGCTTACTAATTGTGTCAAGTTTGACGCGTGTTAAGTTTTTCCTTTTTCTTTAAAAAAGTCCAGTGGTTGGGCGAATGACATTTACTCTTTGTGAAATAGCTATCCTCATTAGTGGTACAACTATTTGATAAGTAACATTATGAACTTATGGCTGGCAAGTATTGTTTATTAACTCCCATTTACTTTCTTGATGGAAACAACTTACAATTGATACTCTCAATGATTGTCTCAAAACGGCCAAATATTTTTGTTCCCATAGCTATGTAGTTTTAAAAATTACTACATGAAAAAAATTAATAGGGTGGTTTATGGTTAGGAAGTTAATCTTGGAAAAGGCTGTTATTTCTGAATAAACAGAGGTCAGTTGACTCTTTTGATGGAAAAGAAAAAGTGACTCTGGTGAATTATGTTGTTTATGCTAAATTAAATTATAATACCTAAGATCTTTCCTATAGATTGTTGTGAATTATAAGAGGAAGTTTTTATAATGGAATGATTTTGTGCATCTTCAATGTGAATCCTTTTTTCCAAATTTGATGGCTTAAGGAGTGACTATTTGGAATATGTAATTGATCTTAGTATTTAGCTTGAAACATGGTTTATAATGAATAGAAAGATAATAATAAGAAAATAATTTTTTTGGATAACCTACTGGTGTAGATTAATGCAACTCTTGGCAAAGAAGACGAAACAGTTACAGATGATAACCCTGCAATGCATGTACCTTCTATTGGTGGGGCTGGAACTAGTAGTGGATCTAGGGCTGGTCTTTTCAGAACTCCAATATCTGGTGGTGTACAGAGTGCGACGTCAGCTCATGGTCTACCTCATCCAGCCCTAGCAGTTCGCAATCTCATGGAGCAGGTCTATTTATATTTTGGATTTATTATTTATTCATGAGGAGATTATCTTGTTGCTGAATAATTTCATTGCCCATGCTAGTGCTATTCTGAGCTCTATTTTGATTTTTTTTTATGATTATTTATGTTTGAAGGCCAGGTTTGCTCATTTATGCACTGTAATGTCACGTATGCATCATAGACGGAGTGGGTACCCCTTTGGATCATTGGTTGATTTTGCACCAGATTCCATGGGCCGTAAGTTAATGTTACTCATTCAGAGCTTGTAGCATATATTTCTACACTGAGAACATTAATCATCATCTTCAATTTTTGACTCTTTCCTTTTTCTTCATGTTGCAGATCCAATCTTTTCATTTTCACCTTTAGCTATCCACACTCGCAATTTATTAGCTGACCCTAGATGTACACTGGTTGTACAGGTCTGGTGCTCTTATGCAATACTTTATTTATTGCTTCTATTACATTATTCACAATATGGACATTGGATACAATTTGCAGATACCTGGCTGGAGTGGATTGTCCAATGCTCGGGTGACCATTTTTGGTGACGTATACCCTCTCTCTGAGGACCAGCAGGTAACTGGCATGTGATTACTAAATGCTAATGTTGTTTACTGAAAATTTGTAGATTCAATAAAATTTACTATATTGTTCTCATGGCACAAAAATGAAATTATTCTTAAAATTTTATGTCCTCTGAAAATATAGACTGGCCATTTATTGATTCCAAATGAAATGTTTATACCTAATAATGTGGACATCATTTGGCAATGTGAAACTCATAGTTTGTACTTGAATTGCTAGAAATGGGCTCATAAGCAGTACGTTGCAAAACATCAGCAATGTGCATCTCAACAATGGAGCAATTTCTACTACTACAGAATGCAGAACATAAGGTTTTCCGATGCATTTGTTTTCAAAGTAGAGCTCAGTTATTGGTGAATCGTCATTGATTTCATATATTTAAACTTTCACATAGAAGTTTCTTAATTGGTATTTTCATCTTCAAAGAATTTGCATATATGCAATTTACAACCTTAACATGAGGTATAATTGCGCTCAGTGACATATACTTTATTGGTGGCTTTGGAACTGTTGCGTGGATTGACGTCAAGGATTATGAATCCCTCAAACCTGACAAGATTGCAGTGGATGGAGGGAGCAAAATCTCAAGGTGATAAAGAATGAAACTTTGTGCAACAGTGTTACCTTGGGTCGTTCTATTTGTTGTTTTTTGCGTGTTCATTTGCAAATGAGAGCAATATATGCATTGAATACATGTGTTTTCTATGATGGGTCCTCTTAGGAGCTGAACGCTATCTTCTCAAGGCCACTTAAAGAACTACTGTCTGTGGAAACAGAAGTGGATGATGCAGCTCTTATATCAATAGACAGTAAGGGAACTGATATTCGAGTTCGTCAAGGTGCACAGGTAAGTATGTTTTGGTGTTATATATGCATGTGTTTCTTGTGTTAACTCTGGCCAACACTCCTGTAAAAGTACCTTCAACCTTGTATTTGCAGTTCAACATTCAAAGACTGTCATTTGACGTGGCCCAGGGAGTCGAAACTCTGGAAGAAGCGAAAGCTGCATTGTATAAATTAATAAATTAAGGCTCCAAGCTAAATCTGCAAAATAAGGCTTAGATACAACGCTTGTGTGATGATTGATAATAACGTAATTATACGCTTGAAAAGTCGAGCATCCTAGGTGAATTGTGGTATGAATGTCTGAAGAGTTTTATTATTGGTTGTCAATATACATAACATCAAAAAGACGATAGTCGTGTAATACAGCAGAGTTTGGCGAATCTGTTCTGTCTCTCTTCGCCATACGTTCTCTGTTGGGAACAAATATCTTTAGTTGGGTTGCGATCATTTTACTCGAATTTCACCCCGATAAAATAATATAGGTCTTATAGAAAAGTAGGAGAAGGGGATGTAGCTCAAACGGTTAGAGCGCTCGCTTTGCATGCGAGAGGTACAGGGTTCGATACCCTGCATCTCCATCTTTTTAAAAAAGTATGCAGTTGTATCTTAAATCCCCAACTTACTTTTTAATGATTTATACCTGAGTGATATTGTCCATGCAATTCATCTGATTGGTTGCATGGGTAGCCCTAATTATCATTCGTCACCTCCACTCCATTGCCATGTTAGAATAAGAAGACAATAGAACTGGTTGTAGTTGAATTGATACCAAGTTGCAATAATATAACACAAAAGTACAACACAAATCCCAGTCATCTTACAAATCTTACAACAGCTTATTTCCAGCTTTTCTTCACTTAAAATGCAATGGCATACCCAAAACGGTTCTCAAAAGCGAACCATTTTGATCATTCGAAGGATTTCTTGCTGCCCAACTCATGTGATTGATTGATTAATGTTATATTGTAATACACACGCCAACTTGATAGCTTTAGTGAGTCCAAATCCCCCACCGTGCAAAATGGGTGAAAATTCTCAAAATAAGAGTTTAGCATTAAAAAATTATTAAAATAAGGTTCTTTTCAAGAACTCTTATTGGTGATTATGACCATCGTGTGTCTCGGATCCACCTGAGGAGATTTGTCTCCGCTTTACGTACTTTGCTCTGCATGGGAACCAGCTTTAGTTTATATCTTTTCATTCGTGTGTCCTTCGATGCCGGAGATGTTATAGTCCACGGCCATGGCCGCCGTAGTCGACTTCGTACCTGCGGTGCCAGCCAAAGAAGACGCAGCCGGAGGAAGAGGTTGAACCAGGCGTACGCCGAAGCCGCCCCCTTGCTGTCCGCCCTCCACCCCACCATCTTCTCCGCGGACAATCTCTCACTCAGGCTGCCGGCGTGCTGCCGGTCCGCCGGCGACGAAGCTTGTGAGGCTGATTCGTATGAGAGAAAGGAGAAGAAGATTGGGGAGGAAAGCGGAGTAGTACTAGTGCATGATGAGTTTCCCACCGGGAAACGGGGTCTGAAATTGGACTACGATGGAGTTCTGAGAGCTTGGCGGTGCCGGTCTCCCCTTCTCCTCTTGATCATGAATAAAGCATGGTGAGTTTGCACCATGACATGCTGGTCACAAATACGCTGTCATGTTTCTCCATCTCTTTGCCTTTATTTATATTTCTGTGAAATGCTGTTATCTTCTACGGGTGTAAAGGCATGATTTTTGTGAACAGAAAAATGAAGGAAAATCTTTAAGTTTTGAACAAAGAATGGTGCCTTTCCTTCTTGAAATTGTTAGTTGCAGTGACGAAACTCAGTCGTATGCCCTTCTTACACATGAACAATATTGTGCAGTTAAAGGTGCAACGGCCTTGTTAGATATGAAAATTTTTGCGTAGTTAAGATGCAACGGCTCAAGAGCGTCACAACAACAGCAATATTTACCGTCCTCTCAAACTAGGCATGAACAATATTGTTCAATCTCTCCAAGCATAATTTTAATGTGTATTTTTTAAAAAAAATAACATGGTCTTGTGTTCTTTAAAACAATTAGATTTTGAGACAAATACAAGTCACAGAGAGTAAAATATTGATTTTTTGGATTAATAATGTTAGAAGGGTGTTCACAGTCGGCTGCATTCAAATAGTCTTAGTTGCACCTCATCATGATCGGGTACTCTTGCGGGAGTTGCATAAAATGGTACATTTATCGGCTCCAACGTTAAGCTAAGAGGGCTTGGTCGGTTGAAAATGAAAAAATTTTTGCTCCTCTGCCAGGAGCGAAGCCGATGGGAATGTCTAGCGTCCCAACCGTTGATGATCGGAGTCATCGACGCGAGGACGGTCGGCGTCTCCAACGGTATCACTCCCGGGAGTTGCCAAAACCACTTCAAAGATAATAATATCTTCTCTCACTCTCAAGTGGAGGTACAATAATACCATTGACTTAAAAAGGCCGTCTTGTGTTCTATAAAACAATTAGATTTTTGAGACAAATACAAGTCACAGCTTGCCCTATTGGAGTCTTAGTTAAAAGGTAATTTTGTTAGTGTTTGGCATCTAGTCTGATAATAATTATAATAGGGAAACAATTTTTTTCTCTAGATTCTTTTTTCTCCTAATCACTTCTAAGCAAAAGGGTACTTGGTAGATGGAGAAAGGATTTGTTGTAGTAAATACCATATCAATATCAAACTCCATTAGCAACCGTCACTAGTAAAAAATCAGTCTTCAATGATTGAAAATATGGTCGCTAAAGATCAGAATATGGTTGTTGATGAAATTTGCGACCGGATTTGCGACCACATAATTTGGTCGCAGTAGCTAGGGTTGGTGATAAAATTTGTGATTAAAAAGAAATCTTGTCGCAATAAAATTTGTGATAAAAAAGAAATCTTATCGAAAAAGAAAATTTTTAAAATAACTGTTTTTTTGTTTTAAATTATATGTTTAATAAAAAATATATAAATAAATAGATATAATGATAATATATATATATATATATATATAAACATAGAATGGAAGTTAAATCTAAAATACAATAAATTATTCAATATTATACATGAAATATAAATTAAATATTTAATACAAAAAGGACAGACCAGAACGATCACGAGGGCATATTAGGGTCATAATTAAAAGGTCACAACACTAATATTTACATTTTTGTCATTATATAACAAAGCATTTGAGCATCCAAATCACCATTAATGGACTGAACAAGTCGATCATCTCTATTCTGAGTCTCTTCCCTCAGTCACTAGTCTCTTTTGTCAAAAAGTTAGGTAAGCTGGCGGTCTTATGCCTCAACCTTTTCCCTAATCACCTCCTACATCTTTGTGACCTTTGTGTCTCTATCCTATTCACCTATCTCTAAATCCTCGCACTGACAAATGAAGACTCATCAGAGCTTAAGGCTTATTATGGGTCACTACATGGTTACTAAACCATATATATATTATGTGACTGGACTTGTGGTCACAAATAAATCATAAAATTTATCTGTTTCAATGCGGTAGATAATTTGTGACCAAATTTAGTAGATAAGCAATATTCTACTATTGATTTTTAAAAATTTTGTTGTTTTTTTTGAAATTTTTATTATTGTTTAAGAGTAATATTTTTATCTGATTTTGTAGTGTATTGTTATGTTAATCTAAGACATTTTCTTCATTTTAAAGTTTTTTAAAAATAAGTTATCGGAAATAAAGACGACCTAAATCTACAAATTCGACTCTCGATTCTTAATTGAGCTTTAAATTTATTAGTATCTAATTAATGTATAAAATCTTATGACAATTTAAAGTTTGGAGAACATAGGTTTTGTTTGACTTGATTTATATTTTTAGTTAGTATACAACTAATAAAATATATTTTAATTAGAATATTATCTTTTACTTAGAAAAAATGCTTTATTTAAAATTCATTACTAATATTCAAAATTATATTGAATATAATATTTAAATTTTTAAAATTTTATTTATAAAATATTTAAATTTTAAAAATAATTATTAAATATTTTTAATGGAAAAGGGTTCAATTGTAAAATAATGGCACATGATTAAGTGTGGTGAATTTATATGAAATGAGAGAGAAATATGACAAATTATGTTTGTTAATAATGGAAGCGTAGAAGATTATAGAATAAAATAATATAGTAGTATAATTAATATGGTAATGACGGACTAGCCTTATCATAAATCAGCTATAAATAGAAGAACAGCAATTAGAAGAAAGGTTTTACTTAAGCTTTATCATCATCGTGCAAATAAAACCTATGTTTAAATAAAGAAAGTAAAGAAGTTGCCTGATTTAAATTCTTACTTTATTTCCTAATTTGCATTGCTAATCGCTTACATGTGTGATTTCGCAACATTAAATAAGTTTTAGTTATTTATTATTCTTATATTTGATTACATTCAAGTGATTTAGATTTAAGATTAAATTTAAATTACTTAGAATATAATGTATTTTCATTGAAGAAATTTTCTATAATATTTATTTATATTATCTAAATTGTTCTATTGTAGATATTTATTTAAGTATAGTCTTGTTGTATATTGTATTTATTTTTAAAAATATTAATATATTATCATTTACTAATTATTTGATATTCATTAATTTTTTAATTTCATAAATCTGCATTGGGAAGAAATGTTAGAAACGGGTTTGGTTTTAGATGATTTAGATTTTCTACTTCTAATTGTAATAAAGAAATATTAAATTTGTAATTTATTTTATTTTATGAATAAAAAATAAAAAAATAATATCATACTATAGTAAGAAGATGCATGACAAATCCCAATTAAACTAATGTTCTATATAAATAGGAAATAAAGGGTAATATTGGACACATGGCGACACTATATTAAAAGTCTTTGCTTTTATATATTAATACAAGTATATAAATATAGATTAGTTAAGTCTTATATTAACTATAAGTAAGAATCTGCTGTAAGGCTTACAACTATATTAGCTTTAAGGCACAATCAAGTTCAAGTAAATCATCCCCTCATTAAATACCTTTGATTAAATACCTTTGTGACACTTTTTTTATTTAAAAAATGTATAACTACTTAAAATTCTGTAGCTATTCATTTTACAGCAATTATTTTTCATTAAGTATGGATATTGATTAACTGATTTTTTATTTTAGGTGGAACCTAATTTCGTTCTTTCCTATTAAAAGATTAAATCTTGTTTTAATGTTTTCCTAGTTTAAGTCTGTAAAACTCTGAAAATAATTAGGTTATTTTATTTTGGGTTTTGTAAATATTAGAACAATTCTTAATTGTTATTTAATTAAATTAACTCTTGGAAATGAATATTATAAATTAAATGTGAGTGTGAGTTAACACTCGTTCATATTAACTCAATAATCAATTTTTTTGACTTTTCGTTATTACACAAATGATTAGTGTTTAATATAATTATGTGTGATTATATTTTTTTATAAAATTTAATGTAGTAACTTCTTGCATTGCACAAATATTCTTCTATATAAAGGAAGATTTTATTGATGGTAAATAAAATATTAACTTGATAGTTTTTAGAGAAGTTTTATTCATATTAGGATCACGTGTCGTAGTGGTAGGTGCCTCATTAAAATTTCAAGTCCATATAATTACTTGAAATGCTATATATTTCTATTTAGGAGTTTTGGTTGGCCTAAGCCCACATTCGACCACCATGCACCGTGTTCAACTGAGGTCAAAGAATTAGCTCAGTCCGATATGGGACAACACCCATATTTAAAATTATATATTCCTATTTAGGAGTCTAAGTCGGCCTGAACCCATATTTGCCCACCATGTGCCGAGCGCAACTGAGGTCAAAGAATTAACTCAATCCGACCACAGGGCAATACTTTGGTCCCATGTATGCGTAATGACGCAAGACGACTCATTATGCACGTATGATACTGAGAGAGTGAGTCAATGACAAATATTGGTCACTACAAGCTGAGGGTCACGTAACATGTATGCGCATACATGGGATTGCAGCTAGATGTGTGTTTGATTAAATGAATAACATACAAGTATACATGGTCAAAAAAAGTAATAAAAGAAGAATTTAAGTATCGTCCCATAGAGAAATGAATTTCCTTAAATTAATTGAAGAAAATGAAATTAAGAACAAAACAAAAATAATCGACTTAACTAAATTTAAGTAATAACTTTAAATTAAAAACAGAGTTATAATGATAAAACTCGTTCTAGAGTCGAATTTTCCTTTACATGAATTTAATATTCATCACATCTTACTCTTATATTTTATTCTCTCAAATTGCTGATCTAAGAGAATTATATGACATGGTGGCTCCGCTCCTTCATATATCTATTATTTTGCCTCAATTTCTACCTCCTGTTGATAATTGATTAATCAACAAAATAACACATTAAAATTTACCTTACAATCGCATATGATATTGTGTATCTCCCGACCACAATAACATACAAGTTAAAAGACTCATCATATGATGAATTATCAATGACTAATCTAACTGATTTCTAATTTCTCCTGAAATCTAATTAAACCTCATGATCTAAATAATAGGTAATCAATCTACTCTTAACATTAAGAAAATGATAATTTAAGCAATCCATTTGAATAAAAGAGTAAGAGGTTGAAATGAATTCAATTAAATTACGTTAAATTCCAT
The DNA here is from genome assembly GCA_033002965.1 of Piper betle. Classification (NCBI taxonomy): domain Eukaryota; kingdom Viridiplantae; phylum Streptophyta; class Magnoliopsida; order Piperales; family Piperaceae; genus Piper; species Piper betle. The sequence goes on from JAURVB010014813.1 coordinate 181,533, forward strand.
TCTTCTTTAGAATGAAATAAAAGATTGCTCCTTAATAAAAATAGAAAATATTATAAAGGAGAAACTACTTTTCATTATGAAAGGAAAAGAATTACAAAACCTAAATCTACTTCTAAGCCAAGAGTTGAGATATCTCAAATAACAAATGACCACCCATTTATATAGAAGATAACCATTAGATATATAAATTAAAGAAAGTGTTCACAAATTGATGTAATCTAATTAATTATGATTTCCAATCAAGTTTGCAACTCCTCGACTTGCTCAACCAAGCCTTACGTAAGGCACCCCAAAACCGTCAACATCTTTTCTTTTTGAACTTTGTGAATTTCTTGAAGTAACCATTGGGTAAGTTTTATGACCTTTCAATTCTTAAGCTTAATTTGTTTATCTTTTTTTGCATTAAAACTCCAAAATTAAGTATAACTCATAAAATATTAATTAACACTAAAATATAACGAGAAATATCACCTATTTTGATATAATTTATACTCGGGATATACAAAATCACATTAAAAATATAGGTAAAAATTATACACTTTAAACACTTAACAATGGGTGGCCACCCTCCCAGCATAATAAGAGCTTGGCATAGGCTCTTAATCATTAAAATGTTTAAATTCAGATGTTGTGGAATATATTAACTTGTTTCTTATAATTATAAAACTTAGTGTTTTTATCACTAATGCGGAATTACCTCCACAAGTATGACCATGGAAGGATGGGTAGAGTCGGGGCAGCTGGAGGACTCTGTGATTTGACTTTTAAATTTTCTTATTTATCATTATACTTTTAGATCGTCTGCATGACAGTGGAATTTCGGTTCATTTCATGGGGCTTAGATTTTTCCGAGCATTTGTTATATTAAATTTTATGTCATGAATTTATTTAAAATCTTAAAAATTAATAAAAAATTAATTTATGAGACACTTAGTTTTATATAGTAACATTTGGCTATGGCTCAGAACGGGTGAGTCGTTACAAAGTCTAAGTCATATTTTAATTTTCTTCTAAAACTAGGAAAGAATTTTTCTCTTCTATAAATATGAGAAGCTTGTACACTTATGCCATCATTGATTTGAGAAAATAAAGTATTTTCTAGTTCAAAAGCTCGTTTGGTTACTACTATGTCAATTGCCACTTTTTTGGTTGAGGATTAAGAAAATATAGAGAAAGGTGAATAATTGTTTTTATTTACATGGTTGCATCATATGATTAGAAAGTTTAATTGTTTTCTAGTTTGAATAAGGTTCTTAATACTGTTATAATTTTTCACTTTGAAAAATTACTTGAGTGGCTTCAAGCTACTTTTTCCCCCTATTATTCTCCCTTTCTCTTAAATGTGTATTTTCTCTTATATTCTCATAATTCCTTAATGTTGCTCTCTTATTCCTCCAAATTCTTCTTTTTCTCTTCCATTCCTCCTAAATTTCCACCTATTCTTCCCTTACTCCCAATTCCCCTTAATTTTATTTTTTGTTCTCTTTTATTTTCCCTCCACGTTGTTGCCCATCACATAATTATTGGATAGAAATTATAGGTAAAATCCCATAAGATTATTAGTGAATGAGACTTATGGAAGATTCACCTTTACTAATGTATCTACAAATGACCATATTGTTCATCCTTATTGGAGTTTAACAATATGCATATAATTTGACCTAACATGTTCTTAAGATCATCTTTTTTCCCCCATGCTCTTAGGATCATCTTTAGTACTTAGTCCAATGTGTTTTTGCGTAATTTTAACCCAAAACTTGTGGATCTATTTCTTCTATATGTATATTATAATCTGTTAATGTTTCGAATTGTAACACCCCAACCCCAGTTCACGCTCGTAAACTGAACCGGAATGCCACTAGTCCAGGTTGGGTCAGCTAACCTAAACCCGCTAACTTGGACCCAGCCCATGTGAATTTACTCTGGGTGTCTCGAAATGAAAGATGTTAATTACTATGCATGGATGGCACAAAAATAAACCTAACATACTACTACATGGATGACATGAAAACTAATTTTACATACCAAAATGCCTACGATAAAATCAAAAAAATTCATAAAATAAGTGGACAGAGTCTTCCCTAAAAGTGCAATTAAAGGCCACTATGTCAAATCAATATGTATATATATATAAATAATTAATAAAACATTCACACAATAAATTCATTCAATTGTATAATTCATTACTGTATTGAGTGATTTCCTTTATCTTACTTAACTGGGTCTTGACCCATCTATGCATTCTATTCACATCTCTAATTAATTTTGGGCCTTGACTTACCTGATGTATTTCTTCAATGTTTAACATATTTATTAACATGTCATCGTTAACAATTTTCCTACTGTAACATACATTATATCACACCACATTATCATGTATTGTATTTCATTGCATCATCTTCAAAATATTAAACATGCGATCATCTGACAAGTGTGTATGCAAGAGACGTCATTGCTTCTCCATCTAGGCTGGCTCATCCTACCCCTAATCATCACCTACATATATTAAAAAAACACGTCAGTAACCAGTATTACTAGTCAAAAAATATAACTAATATCAAACTGGTTATGAGAGCAAGTTCTCAAATGAAAGAAAACATTCATATATTTCCCTTGAACTCTCTGAAAGGCACCTACTGAGGCGCCACTGTGGTGCAGACTCGGTAGAATCCTAAACTGACTAGTCTGTTGCTACTGATTTTCTCATTACTGTGCTACAGACTCGGTGGCATCGTGAACTGACTATTCTGTTGTTGCTGATTTTCCCATTTCATTTTTTGATCCCTCAGTACTATTAGTATATCATAAACCCTCTCCTTACTACCATAATTCTTCTGACCTTGAGCACGAAAACAGAGTACTCTCAGATAGTCGCCTTTAGTAACCCTTTAGTACCTGTAGACCTCCACGTTTCTCCGGGTGTGAGGAACTCAAAACGGGAGTTGTCAGGATCCCTCGGGATTGGAACAGCCCGTTCACTAATCTAGAGCCTGCTTGACTGGTATGTGCACCCGCTCATGATCCTAAACGCACCTGAGTAGAATCGCGGCGAGCTCCTAATCCGTACCACATCAAAACTAAATACTAACGCCTAGTATAATACATGAATGATACACTTCTCATCAATCCATACAAGACAACACCTATTTACATGCATTTAAATTCAAACTCTAATTCATTAGTATCATCCGTTAACATGCATTTAAATTTAAATCAACACCTATTTACAATCACACCACAATCATGAAACAATCAAATAAAATCGGATAAATTTCTATACCTAATCGTTAGTTATGCGGCAATGGCGACAAGGTTGTGGCTGGCTCAAGTGAGAATCGCGGGTAAGAGGGAAGGGAAAAAAGAAGAAGGAAGTAGGGTGAGGAGGATGGTGGTAGCTGGATGTTAAAAGTGTCAGAAGTGTGGAATAAATAGATGTCAGGGAGGGAAAAAACGAGTGGTCCGTGAGAAAAATGAGTAATCGGTGAGAAAAATAAGTAGTCTAAGGGAAAAATGAATGGTCGGTGAGAAAAAACGAATGGTCGGTGAGAAAAACGAATGGTCGGTGAGAAAAACGAATGGTCAGGAAGAAAAACGAATGGTCGTCTTGTAATTAAAACTTGACTGACTTGACTTTGACTCTAGAAAAATAATACTAACTTGTAATACTAAAAAATCCAGAATAAGAGGGAAAATTCTCATAAAATATAATACACACAATATTACAATAATATATTCTATAACTAATAACGCACCCAAACTGCCCGTAACAAGCCCTAATGCGTTATTCGGCCCAAAAAAATTTTACAATCTAATTAAAATATATAAAGAAAAATTTGGCGTATTCTTATATATTCTGATAACTCATTCTATTGTTGTTGTCTTACTGACATTATCATGATATACTTGGGTACACATAACTCTCATAGTTCATAACACAAGACTGGTCTTATACGCTTGTTCTAAAATTGACCCGACTGAAAATAATGGTCGAATCGACCAGTTTAGACTATAAAACTCTGACTCGAATCACGGGTTTTACACTAGTTCTATTAGAGCAAGTTAATTAAGAATGATCATGTGAATGCTATTTATGTTGGAACTGGTCTTTTATTTTTAAGGCTTGTTTGCCATGAATGAAAATATAGTAAAATGTAGGGGGGGGGGAAATCAAGTCATCAATCAAACAAAATAGTATATATGTAATATTTTATAACTTTTGTTTAAAATAAATAAGATTTTTTCAAAAGTAGTTTCTCATATATATAAGAAATTAATTTTATTTATCATATTAAATATATATATATATATATATATATATATACTTCAATAGGAATTTAATATTTTTGTAAATAATAAACAAAGGGTAATATTATCAAATAGGTACAAGACACATGGTGGCATTGTATTAGAAATATTCAGTTATATATATACATATAAAACTGAATATTTCTATTGAATAATACAATGCCTTTGTATAATTGAATATTTCTAATACAACGGCACCACGTGTCTTGTACTTATTTTATAATATTATCCTTTATTTACTAGTTATAAAAATATTAAATTTCTACTAAAGTTTTTTAATTACGATTTGCTATGTATCTTCTAATTATTTTATAATATTTTCTTTCGTTTTCTATTTATAAAATAATTAAATTAGAAGTTTATTATTTTTATTATTATAGGTAGAAGTAGAAAATCTAAATTATCTAAAACTAGGTGTTTAACAATTTTTAAGTTAGTAGATTCCTAAAATGAACAAATTGATAAGTATTGACTTTTTAATAGATAATAATATATTCATATTTTTAGAATTAGTTATAATATATAAGATTATAATAAACAAATATTTACAATAATACAAATCAAGCAATAAAAAAATATTATGGAAAAACTTTAAGTTAAAATATATTATATTGTAAGCATTTAAATTTATGTTAAAATTTATATCACTTAAGAATATTCAAATACAAGAATAATATATTGCTAAAGATCACATAATGTTGTGCATCACGTGGACAAGTGACTAGTTAAAAGTATTACAAATAAAATATTATAGATAAAATTTTTATGTTTTATATTTTAAATAATCAAATTTATGTAAAAGAATAAACAACTTGATAATAATCATTAAATATCCCACATCGCCTGAACAAGTGACTAGTTATTTTATATTAATATTTACAATACATGTAGCATGGGTAGAATTTATTGTTAAAATTTAGTAAATATTTTAGTTACGATAAGAGAGAATTAGGGGAGGTTTAGGCGAGATCTTTTAGGGATCAAATTTTTGTAGATTATGGAAAATTTTATAATGGTTATCCTAGATCACCTCAATGAGAGAGAACAAGGTTTGGACGCTAAATATTTTAGTTACGATGGGAGAGAATTAAGGGAGGCTTAGGTGAGATCTTTTAGAGATCAAATTTTATGTAGATTATGAGAGATTTTTTGTTATCCTAAATAACCTCAATCTCTAGAGGATCGTGGAAGAGGTTTGGATGCTAAATAGGCCATCGTCGACATCGTTCCTCTCTTCACCTTTTTTTCCCTCCTCATCGGTACTCTTTTATTTTTTCTTCTTCCTCCATACTTTGTTATTTATTTTCCTCCTTATTTGCTTCTTCATCATGTTGCACATTACTGGTTTTGTTATTTTGAATTTTCATTATTAGTTGAGATCGTTGTTTTTTTACAATTTTAAGATTTCATGATTCATGGTGTATGTAAATTAATATTGGTATCATATGAATATTGGCTGGTAATTCTATTTTATTTATTGCATTTATATTTGAGAAATTGGAAATGCCTAATTATAATAGCTTGTTGACCTTTAGATCTTCATGTATAATAAAAATTAAAAATAAATCAACAAACTAATTTTTGTGGTTTGGTTTGTATTTTCTTATGTGTCTGGTGAATAGGTTAATATGAGTGTATACAAGAGAAAATTATATTAGGTGCATATATAATTAAGTAAGTTGGTAATGACATTATAATACTTGTAATATAACTGATTTTTTAATTTAACTAATCCAAGTTTGCTATTAATTAACTAGTTAATATTTCTCTTTTTGATTTTAGGCTATGTAAATAAGTATTAACGTTATAAATTAAGATAAGAGGTTTATTTGGAAACAATATGATAATTGATTAACTATAATGTTTCATACAATGTATAGTTTAAATTAAGTTTAAATTAATTGTTGTGATATTAGTTGCTCCTTTATATTATATATATAGGACAACCATTGTATGGGTATCAAACTTTTAAAATGTTATTTACTAAATAAGACATTAGTTTTGTATCATTTTAATTTATCAACTTATAATTATTTTTTATTATGAGAATGATAAATTAATTTTAATAAATGTATAAATTATTATATTTATTTTTAGCCAAATTAATAAGTTATCATGTGGCTTACAATTCTAACTATTGTATATGGTTGATGAAACATAAATTAGATTATTAATTCATGAGTTAGAATATAGATAACTTACATATTAATATATTTTAATCATTTAAAGAATTATCATTGGTTTACCCATTTTAATAATTTGTTTGCTATTATATATGATTAATTATTAATTTATGAACTAATAAATTAATTATTAATTATCTTTTATAAATTCATTGTTTTCCTTAGCGTGTGATATTATTTCATGTTGCATTCATTACATTCATTTAGATCTCGTTGAGTAGGATCTAACCTAGTTTTTTTTCCTTAGACTAGAGTCCGCTTTTGCTACCCCCGCATCATTTCAGCTGTGTTGTGATTTGAGGTCTGTATAACTACTTGAAATGTTGTATATTCCTTTTTAATATCCATCGTCAGTCTAAGCCCAGATTCGACCAACATACGCTGAGCACAACTAAGCTTAAAGAATTGACTCATTCTGACACAAGGCAGCACTTTTAAAATTATTTGCAAGATAAAATATCTGCCCCATGTCAAAGGAAGTAACAAGGCACAATGACACAAGACGACTCATTATGCACTTGTGATGCCAAGAGGGTAAGTTAATGACAAATATCAGGTCATGGGCCATGTAGCGTGTGTGCTCATAAATGAGATAATAACTAAATGGGGCAGCCACCCCTCCTAACATAATTGAAGCTCAGTATAAGCTAATAATCATTGTGACTTGATAAATATCATTAGTGGTGTTACTTAATATAAAATTAAAAATATATATAATTTTTAACTTTCTTCCACCCCGCTACCATCGCCGGCTATTTTCTGTGGCGGACCGCAATGCCCACCCCCTGTCCTTACAATTCTTTTCCTCTATTCTTTTGTTCCCCGCCACTCTCACTATTTCATTTTTTTGCCGCTTCCTTTTCTCTCGCCTCCGCCACTTCTCCTTCTCTTGGATCATTGATTGCTGGTATTAAAGATTGGCTTACCAATTAGATATAAGCTGGTCTTGGTTTGATTGCTTTTATGCTATTTGCTTTTGTTTGCTGGGGAAGATTTGATTGATTGGCCCAGCATAATTTTTTTTTTTAATGTCATTGCAATGATTTTCATCAGTTTGGTTTACTGAGCTTGTTAGTTATCAATTAGAATGTGTGTTTACTTGTTTGATGTTATTCGTACCCTAAAGCCTCTTAGGAACTATTTAATTAAAGAAATTTTTACCAATTCTATGATAATGATAGAATTTCTAGAACTAGTTATTGTTTTTTTCAAATATACGACATTTGAAGCTGGTTCTGAAGTTAGATGTTGCAATGATTTGAACAAAGAATCATGCACTTTTTCTTTCGTGGTGGGAGTTGGAGATTGTTGAGAGGATGTGAACCTTTGTAGGTAATATATTCCCTCTATGATGAAGAATAATTGTTGGGATTAATTGTTTGTGCTTTATGTAACGACCCAGCTTAATTGTAAATTGATGGGCTATCATTTCTTCAAACTGGTTAATCGAAGTTGAGGATAGGAAGTAAATCTCCATTAATATAATGGATCTTAACACAGGAGGTATTAGATGTAGGACTAACTAACTATTTAGAGGATCTTACATCCATCCAGATTAAGGAAATTTCATTCATGAAATTCCTTTTTATGACTCTTAACCCTAATTTATATCTAGGCATACCCCCATTATCTAACACGGTCCTAAATTGGCTCTGATACTATTTGTAATGATACGATCTAAGACAAAATGATGAGTTTAGTCATTTCTTCAAAGTAATTTATTGAAATTGAAAATTTTAAGCACATCTTAACTAATATATTGGATCTTACCTCAGTGGGTATTGGATGCGGGGCTAACTAACTATTTGGGGCATCTTATACTTTAAGTGTTGTGTGAGTTGATCTTTAATTTGTTTGGTGGATTATTAGTTAATAAGTACCTCTTACATTTCAGCTAATTGGATGTCCAAAATGATACCTAAATCTGATATTGCAAATCTTGGTTTTAGGTACTTCATTATAAAGCATTTCCACTCAAAATGATATGGACGAGTTATGAAATATATTACCATTTCTAGATCAACTTCATGACTGGCCAGCTCTGCTTTTAGCTTTGTTTGTTTTCCTGTATTTTCCAGCATGCTTAACAACCCCTGATTAATTATTAAATATAAGATTTTCTTGTAATTTTGCATCTTTTCACAATACAATTTTTTTTTCCCTTGAGTTTTATCTGATCCTTTAATTCTATGTCTGATCTTCTTTCATTCTGAGATTGTTAATATGAAAATATCCCCTGAATGCAGATGCAATGTTTGTTCAGAACATTGTCCCTGTGATAGCTATTATTCCCGAACCTTTATTTTCTGTCTCAATGTGTGGGAAACAACTTAATTCAGATTGCTCTAATCTTACTGAGGTTGGATGTCAGAAATAAAATTGTGAAGAGTATAAAATAGATCTTTGCCTAAAGTATGTTTCCAGTGTTGAGGAAGGAAAAAGAATGTAGTTCATGGAAATGACCTAATTGCAGGGGCATCCTCTTCCTCATCGAGAAGCAGGAAAAACTCTGCAGTTTACTATCAGGGCAAGAAAATGTAAGATGTGATATTGAGTGCAGTTCTGCGCGTGCAAACGTTAGAGAACTACATCTTGAAGATCTATGTGCAGATGGGAAGATGTCTGCACTGGATTCTGATAGTTATCAGAAAAGTAATTTTATTCTGCCAAAAGAACTTGATGGTGGTGAGAGTTATGAATTTCCTGTGACAAATGACTCCACAAATGCTGCTTCTGGTAAAGGCAACAGTGGTTATTTTTGAATCTTGCAACCCTTTGAGCTTCATATCTAGGGAGTCTTGATCAGCCAGTGTTTTGTTCCAATAAAAATGTTTCAATTAAAAAGAAGCCTTGGAAATATTTAAAAGTAAATCATATTTTGAATCCTGTCTGTGTTTTAAGGCTTCAATGATCCTTTATTTTGTTCGGTACTTAATCTTAGGTTAGACATTTTCTCAACAATGCCTTTTTAATGCAGGTCCAGCAGTTTTAAATTGCTCTGTTGCCGCCTGTCTGCCCAAATCCAAATCCTCTACCTCAAAGCGTCAAAAACAATTTAAGTCAGAACAGCCTAATTGTGCTGAAGCTGGATGTCTCACATCAAATGATTTTGAGTACTCTTTAAGTGTCAATGAGAATGCAATTCATAAAGTTGACTCAGCTTCTAGGACATGTTGGGGCTCGTCATTTGTTGGCAATGTACCTCCAAACCCTAATAATGGAAAGCATGACCTTCATTCAAGGAAACAGCATGCACATTGTGATGTTTCTTCTTCAAAACTTTCTGGAATTCCTCCTATGAGAGGGCATAATAATGCAGATTCTCAAATCAGCGATTTACAAGGCAAAGACATACGAAGTGTTGAATGCTCATCATCAAATGTTGTTGCCAATCAGTATAATCCCAAAAAAATTTTGGATAGTTGGGTTGGACCCTCTTCTCTAGCAACTTCTGCTCAAGGTGATGGTGGGGCTGTTAATTGCAATGATGCCATTTCTGTTTGTGTCTGTAAAGTGTGCAATAGTTCAGATAGTCCACTGAAAATGCTTGTTTGTGATCACTGTGAAGAAGCATTCCATTTATCTTGCTGCATTCCTGAAGTGAAAGATATAAACTTTGATGAATGGTATTGTGAAAATTGTAAAAAGAAGAAGCGAAAGCCGTTATTGGGCATTACCAAAAGGGGGAATCCCCAAAAATTTTACAAGGGGCATCTGGGTACAAGAAAAAATTGTGGGATGGATCTAGCTTTTTACCTTCTATGTTAGATGACACAGAACCATATGATTCTGCTGTGCGTATAGGTGCAGCATTTCAAGCAAAAGTTTCAGAGTGGGCAGGTCCCACCATCAGGTGCATTTTTATACTTGTCTTTTGTTAGTGACGTACATTGCTATTCTTACTCACACCTTTTATTTTGTCTACGTTTAAAAATAAAAACAAACTGCATGATATTTATTTTGTTGGTTACTTTTGGACATGATATTTATTTAAATATTACGACAATGATGGTGATGATGATTAGAGGCACATGCAAGAGTTGATTTTTTTCCTAAATTTAGTTACCTTGATCTTAATGTAGTGGGGAACTTTGTTTATAGATGAATTGATGAGCAGGCCATACTTAGTATAGGGACATGGGAGGATTTTTTTACATCCTTGTTACTTGGATCCTTTTTTTCATTTCCTCTTATCCTTAGCCCATATTTTGTGCAATACAAAAGTATTTATTTTTGAATTGAGCTATAATATAGATAGGATTTGGCTTTGATTTAGGGAAATCAAGCCTAATCCTATTGATAAAGGTTCCCAACTTGAGGGTTGAATCTCAATTTGGGGAAGGATTTAGCACTACGGGGTTTAGCAGCCCATGTATCCTATTCTTAAGATAATTGAAAAGTAAATTTGATTCTTTTGCCCAAAAAGATAGATTGCATACCCCTTTATATAGATTCTTTGGTCAAGGTCTTATTAAATGTGCTTTGGCTAAAACATTTCAGATCTTACATAATATTGACCAAAACGTTAGTGTAAAGGCCCAACCCAATTAGTTTAAGCTGATGGACTTAGTCATCTCTTCGCAAATGATTAATCAAGTTGAAGATCTTAAAAACATTCCTTTAAATATATTAGATCTTACCCAAGTAAGTATTGAATGTAGGACTAACTTAATTTTTTGGGGATATTACTGTAATGACCCAATTAGTGCAAATTAATGAGTTTAGTCATCTCTTTTAAAGTAATTAATTAAGTTGAAGATCCTGAACACTTCTCCCCTAATATATTGGATGTTACCCTATTAGTTATTGGACGTGGGACTTACTTAACTTTTAGGGGATGTTACATTCTACCTACCTTAAGGAAATTCTGTTTTTAGAATTCTTTTCTTTTGACATAGCACCATTCATCCAGCACGGTTCCTGGTTCGTTTGGATATTACATGTAAAGGCTTGCTCAATTAGCACAAACTGATGGGCTTAGTCATCTCTTGAAAAGTGATTAATAAAGTTAAAGTTCTTATACATATCTTGACTAATATATTGAATCTTACCCCAATAGGTATCAAATGTGAGACTAATTTAACTTTTGGGGGATATTACAATTAGATTACAAACATTATTCAGAGACTTTTGTTTAGGCCTTATCACTTAGACTGACAATCTACCGAAGATGACTAAAGACTAGTGACCTAACATGAGATTATGTGGAATGGTGGATTGATATCCATGTCAATTTTAGGATACAATGAAATAGAAAAGAGGAAGAGTATTAATTGTGAAATACATGGTTTCGACACCATAATTTTTAGGTAGACATGGGTTTTCTGAAGTCAGTTCTTATCTTTCTGCAAAATTGGCTCCTCCATTAGGCATTATGTGGATTTGGGTTCTTGTGACATTTGAGTTTGAGATAAAATATATAAATTAGTTCTTGTATGTAGCAATTTTCATCAATGCAAATGTTCTCATGAAAGTGAATGTACAATGGTTTATTTGTAGTTTTTGTAGTGCATATACAAAATAATTTTACCATGCATTATTTATTTGTTGATTTTAATATTTCATGACTGTGGTCTTTATAGCAGTGACACTAACAGTTATGGTGAAGCTGAAGAATTGAATGTGGTGGATTCTCTCAAATTGCAGGTGAGCCTCATTTTTGTCATGTTATTATTTTTTTATTAGTTCAATCATCATTCAATGCTTTTTGTGTGTTTGTGCTTTTCTTTATAAAAACCTCCTTTATATCAAGTGTACTGATAACTCAGTGTGGACGATGGATGTAGTGTGAATACTTGTGTGATAAACAATTTATCAATATTCTAATATGTGATGTAGTCTATAGTTGAAGTTCATTTTATTCAAGATTGATGGTTCACATCATGGTTAATAAGGAGAAAGAAGCCAAAATTTTTTACGTGCCATATTTACTTTAATAAAGTAAATTCTATCAGATTGTTATTCTTCCCGTGCTTATGGGATAGAATGTTGGACTACAAAATGAAGCAATATTGACAAAATAAGAGTGGTCGAGATGCATATGTTAAGATGGATGTCTGGTAACAGTAGAGGTGTACATGTGATAGGGCTCCTGCTCTTAGGCTGACATGAATGTATCAGTTAAGCATTCGGTTTTTGTTTGGGTCAAAATGTTGATGTGTAACTTCTAATGTTAATTTTTATTGTGTGTTACTGAACTTATTTTGCTTTATACAAGCAGGTAAAGAACCCAAGTGTTTCTGCCAAACAAAAGTCTGTAAGTAATTGGCTACAGTGCAGGGAAGTAGTGCATGAGAACTCCAAAGATGGTGGAAAAGTAGTTATTTGCGGTAAATGGCGTCGGTAAGTAAAATATTTTTAGTATTAACTTAATTATCTGATTTTTCACTGCAAGCTGTTTTTTGTTCAAAGATTTGCAGTTTTTTTTAATAATGCTTTATGTTTTCTGAGAATTTATATTTTTCAAATGGTGAAAAATATGTAAAGCTATATTTAATGGTTGGCATTCAATTTGATGCTAATTAATTGAGCCAACCAATTTGGTCTCATGCCAGAAAGATCAGCAACAAAAGCTATCTTCTTATTTAAGGCAATTGATGGAATAATTTTGGCCCATAGAAAGAATTTATACATTGTGTTTATTCATATTGAACTCAGTAATGATATGTGTGCAAGGGCTAGTACTTGTGTTAAGTTGGTAACAGGCAAAATAGAAGAATTTTTAGTTAAAGTTGGTTTACATGTCTTCTCTAAGTCTCTTCGTCCTTGTGATGGAAATAAGACGAAAATTCGAGACTAGGTAAGAGTACCTTTGTATTGTCAACAAAATCACCCAAAAACTTCAAAAGAGAATATTGCACGAAGTGTCCCTTCAAATAAAGCTATAATAACTACTACTCTCTAAACTCCAAATAACTTTAAAAAGGACCCTAAATTTAAGATGCTCCTATGCTATATAATGAGTTTTTTTTTATTCTAGTTAACAGACACATAATCACCTCAAATGCCATATTCTAGGAATATTACTATTATGGTATTACCTGTGTAACACTTACAAAGTTAAACTTTTTATTTATGTGTTGTGTTTCAAAAGTGCTAGTTTTTACTTTGAAGATGTCCTACACTCTACATCTTAGTATATACTAATATATACTTCTTTGTCCTCATTACAGGGCTCCTCTTTTTGAAGTTCAAACTGATAACTGGGATTGTTCTTACTCTGTTGTATCGGATCCAATACATTCAGATTGCGCAGTTCCTCAGGTTAGATTTCTTGGGATATTCAACCGCTAAATTGATTTTCCCTTTTCACTCTCTTTCTTATAACTGCAACTTTATCTATCTCTATCTTGTTTTTGGGATTAGATAATGTGTTGGGGAAGAGGATTTTGTTTCTTCTCTCATTTATCTCGTAAGTTTTAGTGTATTTGTTGGTAGAGACCCTCCTACTTGCTAGAAACATGTTAAAATGTTTTGTGTGATTCCTTTCATATGAACAAGTGTTGCAAGGTTCAAATTATTAGAGGACCAAGGTTTTACCTTTTTAGTTAGAGAGTGGTGAGCATGAGCATCACCATTCTTAGCTTCTGTGCGCATAAATTCTTTTAATCCGCTCGATTGTATCAAACAGATGAGAGTAATTGAGGCTTTTAATTCACTCATTTTGAAATTCCAATATTACCCTCAACCTTTTTGAGCATTGTTGGGGCTTTGGGAAGAAAGGAGGTGACACAGGCCATCTTCGTCTTACCCAACACAGCTGATTGGCCACAAGTGCAAGCGTATTCGTCTTCCCCAATACCACCAAATCGGCCACATGCTTGTAGAACAAACTTCTTTTTTTCTCCAAATCTCTTTAGATTAAATGATTTGAGAAAGTATCACAACCCCTTTATAAATATTGCAAACTAGTACTTGGAGAGGTCAATCAATCATGTCCGTTTCCTTGAAGAACATGTTCCGATTAAACATCCACAAATTGGCCGACAGCAATTGTATTGGCTGCCCAAATTTCTCGCTTTGGTATGAAGGGCAAAGTCGGGTTCTCTTTGTACACTGTTGATCTGAAATTTAATTGAACAGTTAGATGGCGAGTAGCACATATAAAATGGCGAGTAGCACATATAATGTGTGTGAGGTTATGCTGCCAGATCTTTTTGCCTTTTAGTTATGGGACCATAGTTATTGCTTTCTGTATGTTATATTCCTAAGCAGCTACTTAATGATTAAATAGTTATTTAAGATACATCATGTAACATCCCCAAAAGTTAGTCTCTCGGAGTAAGATCTAATATAGCAGTGGTGATGAGTTGATGATCTTCAACTTGGATAATCACTTTTAAAGAGATGACTAAGCCCATCAATTTGCACTAATTAGGTCGGGCCATTACACGTCAATTGCCATACAATAATGCATGATTTGGTGATGGTTTTTGGATGCATAGATCATTTGTTAAAAAAAAAAATTCTTTACCTTATGATTTCTCTGATAAATACAGTGATTTGGTGGATTTGAGTCATCCTAACCTTTGCAGATTGTATATTAACAACAATCTGAAAATATAATGCTTAATATGAACTTAATGTGGTGACAGCCCTATTGTTGAGCTATCTTATCTTCTATGCTTTATCTCTTGCAAATGTTGCTTTTTCTGTAGTTTTTTCAGATGGTAATTTGTCTATTATTTTGATTATTGTGTATATTCTCTCAATGCTCCTACATTGCCGATCCCAAGCCCAGACAGATTAGGAGGGTTGGCGTAAGTAAGGAAATCTAGACATCTAAACTTTACATATGGATCCTATATCCATGATGCTTTTGGGGATAAGGTGGAAGGAGAAGAAGAAGAAGATGACTTCAATTCTTGTGCTAATTTTCGTGTCAATTTTTTTTACAGGAAATGAGCACCAAGGATGTCATGTTGCACCTGAAATACGTAAAGTTGGTGAGTCTGGAGCTTTTTTGGCAAACATAAGTTCCCATTTATTGTTGTTACATTTTGATATCTAGTTCTAGTATACTGATTTCATTTGAAGGAATGTCCAGTCTTGCGGGCTTTGAAAGCTTGAAATCAAACAGTTAAAGAAAGTTTTATTAAAATAATCTTGAACCACATAACAGAAATTGTATTGCAGACGATTCAATGATTTCATCAAACTTAAATTTTCAATCTCAAATAAGATAATTGGCAGATCATAACAAAATGGTGTTACCATGAAGCACTTTGCCAGAAGACAAGTCAACTCCTAATTTATGCAATAATGTCTTGTTGGGGCATATGGTGAATCTCTTTTTTCTTTTTCCTTTTTTCTTATGTTCTAATGCTCATTTGCACATCTTTTCAGTTGAAGGGACGATTGGCAAGTAAAAAGCGCAAAAAATTTGGAGAACAAGATGGTGCCTTGTAGATAAAAAGAGGCATGAGGTCAGGGATGATTTCTATTTTTGCCAACTAATGCAATTTGATCGTCGATTTCATGTTGGAATGTTGCTTATAGTCATGCTCATCCTGCTTGGATTTGCTGTCCGCCCACCATTGTATACTAGTGATTTTGTTTCATTTTTTTTAATTTTTGTTTTAGTTTTTTGTTTTTTGTTTTTTGACTGTTCATGGTGGGCGATAGTTTTGATTCGTTTTCTTTCAAAATGTTTTAGTTTCTCGGTTTGTCATCAATTTTGTTTTGTATTATTACAACAATAGAAGACGTTTAACCTCAAGAATTGACGGAGTTGTAATGGCGATTTTGCTCCTCGTAAGTGGACACTAAAAAGAAGTTTTTTAGTTTGTAAACAAAAGAAGGATGTTTGCAACATTTTTTTTTGAAAAAAAAATGAAGATGGTCTTTGCTTGTGGTGGCAATATTCAATTTTTTTAAAAAACTTAACCACAGTAAACGGTTGCAAAATTTAACCATGGGATTGGCCATCGCTCACGGTGGTAGTTGTCAAAAAAAAATTTTGTTAAAAAAGAATACAGAGGATAGTCACCACTTGTAGTGGCAATATTCAATTTTTTTAAAAAACTTAGTCATGGTTTTGTCGCTATTTAGTAGTGGAAAAATTTAACCACAAGAATAGTCATTGCAAGTGGTAGTCGTTGCCATTTTGTTTAAATAAATATATGGCTAGCCACCGCTTGTGGTGATAATATTCAATTTTGCTATAAAAAAAGCCACTACTTTGCCACTAGCAATGGCAAAATATAATCACGGGCGTAGCTAATGGTGGCTGTTGTAAAAAATCCTTTTTTTAAAAAAAGAAGGATAGAAATCGCTTGCAGCGGTAATATTTAATTAGTTTTTTTTTAAAAAAGTTTCATTTTGGGTGGGAAAATTCCCACCTTTATTTTAAAAAAATCAAATAGGCCGCACTACTCATTAAAGGGTACACGACCCATTAAGGTCTGCATGGGGAACTGGCAGCCAGTGTCCTGTGCGGGCTCATGGATGCGGCCTAGCCTCCCTTTGCCATCTGTCACGGGGTCAATTCTAAGGTAAAATTTTTTATCCTAAATCATCTCCTATATGTCGTATTTTTACCCCAAAAAACACTTAGAAACACTTAGTCTTCCACAAATTATATAGTAAAGGATAAACTCCAGGAAACAATTCCCAAATATTACTCATAGTACACGATCATTATCACAATCTATAGGCTAACCATTCACCTAAACCACCAAATGCTCCGAATCTACTCCCTCATTCCAGTACCAAGACTCCCACAAAACAACAATCACCCCTATCGATATCCAATTACCAGCAATATCGATAATTTGTAATCAGCATCTTACCGATCACTGTTTTTTGCTCCTACCTGATATCATTTGCAACCTTTGCACCACGAGTATCACACTACTTCTCAGTCAAGAAATTAGCACCCGAACAAAAACCTCAATAATCTTGTCCCACTGTTTGCCCTTACTCGTTCACTTGTGCTCGATCTACGAAAACACACCTGATACAGTATTGTGTGTTATCGGTACTCCTTACCAATAAACTGTCTCAAGAGCCAAGTAGCCATGCTCCTAGTCACTACCTAATTTTCACCAAACACCAATCATTTCGCATAATCATAATTGTAAGATAAACTAACTATGCAAAAGCAAGTTCCATAGCCTCCAAATTGTTTCCTATCATCATAATTATAACTCAAATAATACAAAGAAAAAGTCCAATTTTATTCATCAATTTTTCTAACTTGGGTTGGTAAGGGAACCACCAACCACACCCTTAACTATCACTCTAAAGCTGCTCACCTACGGTTACAAAATCACATTAATTATAAAACCACTAAGTCGTATAATTACATAAAACAAGTCAATATATTCTATATTATTATTTATCAAATCTTTTAGTGATTATGAGCCTATGTCAAGCTCCAATTATACCGAGAGAGGTGGTCGCCCCAGCCTGCAATCTCATGTATACACACACACTCAACGTGGCCCACGACCTATAGTTATCGATATTTGTCATTCACTTACCCTCTCGGTATCACAAGTGCATAATGAGTCATCTTGCCCCATTGCGCTTTGTAACCCCTTCTGGTATGAGGGGGAATATATAATATTTCAAGTAGTTATACGGACCTCAAATTGCAACATAGCTAAATTAATATGAGAGCAGTAAAACGAGACTCTAGCCTAAGAAAAAGAACAAGATTAGATCTTACACAGAACGATCTAGATGAATATCATGAATGTGACATGGATTAATCTTTTCATAAAAGTTAATAACCATTAATTCAAATTGTAACATGCCGTCAAATAACTATAACCAAATATTTATTAATCTTTTCATAAAACTCAATAATTTATTGTCATCCATTTAACTAAAATTTTACCCATGACATAAATATTTTATTAGCATGGTAATACATTAATGCCTTATCCTTTTTAAATTAATTAATTATTCAAATCAAGATTCCCTTAGCGTATGATAAATAATTATTGACTTACTAGCATATATTTAATTACTAACATTAGTTATTTTCCTTGACGCATTAATTATTTAACTAAGGAAATCTTATTGGTTTTAGAAATATAGGTTACCATTTACTCTATTAATTAATATCACACTTTAATTCTAATTAAGATAATAATGTAACTTATTATGTCAATAATAGCTTGATTATATATTACAATAATTTATGAACTTTTCACTAACTCTAATTAATCATCTGAAGATTAGTTAGATCATTGTATATAATTATTTAAAATTGCTTATATTAAAATTTAAAGGATATCAGTCATAAGATTATTTAAATTATTTAACTTGTTAAAAGTTCAAACTTTATTTATTTTAAATGTGTTATTAGGGTCCAACGATTGTGATGATCTCACTATTATATTTTAATAACTCATTTTAATTATTAATCTATTAATAAATACTTAATTTTATACTTAACAATCAATTAGATAATATGTCATTAACCAATGATAATTCATCCCATAATTGAACCATATAAAATAATTAGAACCATGGGTCACTTGATAATAATTTATGAACTCATTCAACACTAAATATAACCACTATCCAATAAAGATGAACAAGACTACATAGATTCAAAATCTAAATAGCTAGATCAAACCCTAAAGAACCTTGCAATTGCCTAATAATGTGCAAGATAAAAATTACATGTCATGCATGAGATCACACAAATAAAAAGAAGGAAATGAAAAGAATACCGATGAGAAAAAAAGTAGGTGGTAAGAGAATAACGCCGATGATGGCCTACCTAACGCCCAAACACTTTCCCACAATCCTCTCTATTTAATGATTGAGGGTGACTTTAGATAACCATTCATAAAAATCTCTCACACAACGTCATATAATTTACAAAAATCTAATCCTTAAAAAATCTCACGTCCCCTAATTTTCTTCCATCGTAACTAAATATCCACTAAATTTTAACAATCAATTATAGTTATACAACCTCCCCGTCCAAGAAAAATTATTATTATTATTTCGTGGTTTTTGCATTTTCATGATAAATTTGTCTTAGACTCTCAGTGTAGGGGTTCTTAGGGCTGTAGTAGAGAGGTGGTAGTTTATATTACAATTTTAACTTTACTTGAATGTAAAAACCATGTACTGTTTATTTCCTTTTATAATAGTTTAATAATTAGCCACCAATTAAAAAAGATCATAAAAGCTTAATTTTCAAAGCATATATATATATATATAAAAGTCTCTTCAAAACCACGGTATTTTGTAAATACCAAGGTGTTTTATTTGATATAGTTAGTTTGACTTAGGTTGAGAGTAAATCGAACCTCAACAATTTTTCAAAAATAAAATATAATATTAATATAAATTTAAAATATAGGTCAAGTTAGTTCTTGCCAATTCTGCAATAATTGTTATATAAAAATAAGAGAAAATGTTTTTTTGTGATCAATGTAAACAAATATAGAGGTTGTAATAAATATTGTAAGTATAAAATCACATACTATGAATTCATATTTCTAATTAGTATATTGTATCAAATTTTATGACAATATTTTTATTTATACATAATCCGGTTTAACTTGTTAAATTCTGTTAACTACACCATATATCTGTCAAAATTTTGATACAATCGTCGGGTATGGTTTTAAAAATATTGCACATAAAAGTATACATGAGATTTGAACCCAAAATTTCGTTCCATCAGGTTAAAGGATGAAATTGTGATAATGTAAAAACCATGTAATGTTTATTTACTTTTATAATATTAATAATTAGCCACCAATTAAAAAAAGATCATAAAGTTGGAAACAGCCCATGTAAATATTGCAATTCAACTCCAATAGCACCAAAATGACTGTAATCCCTCACAATTCCCACCATACATACCTACAAAAGAATAATAATAGTAATTATAATAATATCGTGCTTTAAAAAAATTGAGATAATAACAATAATGGAGCATAACAATAATATGTATTATATGATACGCATGTATAGAACAATGGTGGCGAAGAAAGGAAACTCCCACACGCGGTGGACAAGGAGAGGCAGAGGGAAGGAGAAGAGAAAGGGAAGGCCGTTATTCTTCTTCCTACCACAATCCCTCCCTTCCCCACCAACCAACCCCTCTTCCTCCTCCATTCTCTTCTCATATATTATCGTCTCTGATCTACGTCCTCGTCCCTTGGACGTATGTTGGTTGCACCACTCTAGTTATATCAATATCATGGCCACATTCCAGAGCTGGCGCAAGGCCTATGGGGCTCTCAAGGACACCACCAAGGTTGGCCTCGCCAAGGTTAACAGCGAGTTCAAGGTACCCATTTCGCCTTTTTTTCATTTGTTTTTTTTTGGTATGGTTCTTGTTTATTTGGATCGTACGCATCATGTGTTTGTGACGTTTGCATGGTTTGTGATATCGATCGGCCAGGAACTGGACATCGCGATCGTGAAGGCGACCAACCATGTTGAGTGCCCCCAAAGGAGCGGCATATTAGAAGTAAGGCATTCTTTCACTTTTCTTATTTATATGCGTTTTCATGTATTAATTTCGTGTATATGGATGGATATATATGGGATTGGGCAGATTAGATGATTTTATTTGTGATGGGGCATTGCAGAAATATTTGCTGCTACCTCTGTTATTCATCCTCGAGCCGTTGTTGCCTATTGTATACATGCGCTTGCAAGGAGATTGTCCAAGACTAGAAACTGGGTGGTATGCTCTTCAATCCTCTTTTTCCTCTTCCAGTTTGTATATGGGGTACACGTGTGTAGAATTTGTTCTTAAAATTTGTCCCTCTGAATTATATGCATGGTTACGGTCTGGTTGGAATTTGTAAGCATCGAAGCTTTTGATAATGAGTTCTGGTAGTTGATTATGTCTTGGCATTTCATACCGTCTTATGCTTGTGTTTTTGTCCATGGATCTTGGTGTCATCTAAGTTTAAAATGTTTTAATTTATTCATGTTTGGTATTATAGATGCTTTCGTCTTCGTCCATCTGCCCGTCAACTGGTAGTGAAATTGGATGAACTAAGTTGATGGAATAGAAAATGATCTCATTAAACATTTAGTATTCTTGTGGCCATTTTATGCAGTTTCTACATTCACATATAATAAGTTGTTGTGCCAAGCTAGGACATGAATGGATTATTTTCTTAATGAGGATTAGTTGGCCTGTGTTTTAGAGTAGGTTTATGAGATCCAAAAATTAAATGAATATTATGTACCGCTATTATGATAAATAAAACTGGAATAAGTAGGTTTCAAAAGGTATAAATGACTTTTGCCCTGTTTAGGCCAGGATATATGTTGGAAATTAATTGTGCATATCAATTATTTGACGAAATTGCAGAATGATTTTTTTGATGTTTCATTGTGTCTGGTATATCCTGGTAATGAACAATTGACATATTTCCTTTTCCTGTGCTAGGTTGCAATCAAGACTCTGATTGTTATTCACAGGACGCTAAGAGAAGGTGATCCCACATTTAGAGAAGAGCTGTTGAACTACTCTCATAGAGGGAACATTCTTCAAATTTCCAATTTTAAAGATGATTCAAGTTCTCTTGGTAGTTTCATTTGGCATATGATCACTACTCTTCCTAAAAAACTGGTTATAAATTCTATACTTTAGCGTTGATCATGTATAATTTGCAAACGTTTTCAGCTTGGGATTGCTCTGCGTGGGTTAGGACATATGCACTTTTTCTAGAGGAGAGACTTGAATGCTTTAGGATTTTAAAATATGATATTGAAGCTGAGCGTGGCACCCAATACCCCCCAGATTCACCTAAGGTGGGGGTTAATTTAAACGATAACCTCGTCTATAAGCATCAAATTTCGTTTGAAAGAGCTTCTTATTCTCAATAGAATGCAGACATTTTGTAGAACCAGAGACTTGGGACGTGATCAACTTTTGGAGCAGTTGCCTGCTTTGCAACAACTTCTTTTCCGTCTTGTTGGTTGTCAGGTGATTTACGGATTTTAGTTGAACATAATCTTTGTAGGCCACATAGATGATAGTGTATATTTTAAAACATGAGAATAAGCATCTCAATATGTTTTTTGTATTGAATTTCATGATTGGTTATTAATGTCATTCCATCATTTTCAGCCTGAGGGAGGAGCCTATCACAACTACCTTATACAATACGCATTGGCTTTGGTATGAATTTATTTTCGTGGGGATTAGTGAGAAGTTTTTACTTTGCATCTTGATGGCCATTAAAAATGTTTGCAATGAAGTTAGGGCTGGTAATCATTTTCGTCATAAAATTTGTCATCATTTATTCTTGTTTATTCCCCATGGTTTGAATGGAGTGCTTTTGTGAAAGAAAATACTCCTCAGACTTCCAAAATGCAACACCTTCACATTATATCTCTATACGAGCATTAAATAATGCAATTCCCAAAGCTTGAGAAAGCCACCAACGTTGCAAAAACATTGGATTTTGGAAGGCTGTACAACACTACCCTTTTAATCCTTCTCTTTGGATTGTTTGCCAAATTTGCAAGCACATTTTTTATGAATGTGATTGACTTGGAACAGTTTCCCTATCAACAGAGAACGCTTATGTTAAAAGTGTATATTATGGTTGATCTCTAAAGTTCTTGCTTAGCAGTGTAGAGTATAATTTTTAACTTCTATCATGCTTGGTGGGGGCAGGGAAACAAACTTCGGATTTATGAATTCTACTCTAGCCAGTTCCTTGATCTTGCTTTTCTTCACCAAATTGTCACTTTTATTGATGCAGGTGTTGAAAGAAAGCTTCAAAATATACTGCGCAATAAATGATGGAATAATTAATCTTGTAGATATGGTACAGAGTACAGTCGACCATATCTTGTTGTATGTTAATTGAAGTGATTTAGTTGTTTGGTTCATCCTTGAGAGTTTTGCCATTGTTGCAGTTCTTTGAGATGTCTAGACATGATGCTGTCAAAGCCCTAAATATCTACAAAAGATCAGGACAACAGGTTTCTAATACAACTTTTGAGCACTGTGCTCCTATGTTCTGTAGATGTTCTGTAGTATGCGAAGATTATGGCTCTTTCAAATGATTATTATGTTACATTAACAGGCTGAAGATCTTTCTGATTTTTATGATTTCGGTAAAGGTCTTAACCTTGCTAGAAATTTCCAGTTCCCTACACTGCAGCAGGTAAATATTGTGCATATATTTGCTAATGATGTGCAGTTTTATACAAGGATGAAATTTTATGCTTTTGTTTCTGCAGCCACCTCCCTCTTTTCTTACAACTATGGAAGAATACATACGTGAAGCACCTCGTGCTGGATCTATTTCCAATAGGAAACTGGTTGGTATATCTGATACATTCATCTGAATAATGATCTTTGGATGTATTTATCCTTCACATACCAGTGCTGATCGTGTGCCATTTTGTATCTCCCATTTTATTTTACTTTGAAACGATAATTTTCTCCCTACTTTCGTTGCTTGTTCTTCAACAAAATGCTTTCAGAGACGAATTTTGCTATAAATGTAGATTTGTAGTATGAAAAATCTCCTTGAAAGTGAGTTAGCATGTTTCACTGCCTTTGCGACACCAGGAATATCAGGAGATAAACGTGTTGCCTAAACCGGAAGAGCAGCCTGCTCCTGAGAGCATAAAAGCTGTTGAGGTTGAGCAGAAAGCAAGCGAAGAAACAAAAGAACCTCCACTTTTGAACAATGATGTTGAACCCGAGCCGGCTCAACCTGCAGCATGATGTAGATTTTCTGGTGAGTATCATGCATATTAGTAGTAAAAATTTATCGGTGTATCATGCATGCTGTTCTCTAATCTTCTTGCTACAAAGAAATTTAGCAAAAAATTAACATTTCTTTTCAGGGACTGAACGAGATAAATCCTGATACAGTTGCCTTGGAGGAAAGCAATGCACTAGCTCTAGCTATAATTCCCTCTGGTCAGTCTCATTTTGTAAAAACTTGCTTCTTGGCAACTTAGAGAAGCTATTTAAGCAAACTTTAAGGGCAAATTTTGTTGTATTTATGAAAACTCTTCCTTGAACTGTTTCCAGATAGCGAGGCGAAACAAGAAGTTGGTGGGTCTTCAGAGATGGGAACCTCAGGATGGGAGCTAGCACTCGTTACAACTCCCTGCAACAATGGGCGTCAATTGATTGCAGAAAGCAAATTGGTTTGCGCACACCCAAACATCTTTTGTAGATAAAATAGTTACATCTCTCAGCAAACTATGAAATGAATATTTTCACAAACATCATGGTGGCTTGTTAATTGTCATGCTTCTTCCTGTAAACTCCTTCAATGTGACTGGAAAAATTCAAATGTTTCTAGGCCGGGGGATTCGATAAGCTTCTGCTCGATAGCTTGTACGAAGACGGAGAAGCAAGGCAAGAGCAGCAGCAGAAGATGGCATATGGAGTTTCCTCAGGTTCGAATCCATTCGCCTCGAGCGATCCATTTGCAATGTCAAACAGCATTGCACCACCACCAAACGTTCAAATGGCGATGATGGCGCAACAACAGCAACAACTATACCAACAACAGATGACAACGATGATACAACCATACCAACCATATCAACAACAATATCAGCAATATCCAAACAACAGCCATCCTCAGCAGCCTCAAAAGGCCATGGGAAGCACTAATCCTTTTGGTGATCCATTCGCCTACGACAACTCGCATACCACGACTGCAAATCCAAGCGGACAGAACTTGCTTTAGACTGTATTCATTGAGGTCCCAGCATGAGTTTATCCATTCTTTGATTCTTTATCTATGTAGATGGACAATGGGCAGTTGACATTCATGTACAAGGTCAATATTCTGTTTGCTTCCTGACATTATTCATGTGTTATACTTTGCGGGGATACAGAAATATTTTGTTTACTGGTTTATTAGTCTTGCAGTACTTGTACCTGTTCAAGTGTTCAACTAAATTCTAATCATGTTAATTCCAATGTCCTGCTGCTTGTAATGGATAATGTTGATGATTTAATGTTTCAAGTAATTTGAGCTGGTTCAAAAAAAAAAGAGAGTTTGAGCCGGTTCAATATAATTCTAATCATACTGTAAGTTTCAAAAAATTATTTCATTTAATTTGATGTAAAAATATATATATTTAATTAAAATATAACTGTCAGGAAAGCAGTTCACATTGTTACTACTATATTTACTTACAATATGATTCCTAATCCAATTACAAGTCGTTTTATAGAAAATTTTTGCCCCAAATAAAAATGAATATTAATTAATTTAAATTAATAAAGGCAATCTTATTTAAAATATAACTTTGGCTAAAGTTAGGAGTTTATATTATTAGGAGACAATGAATTTGAATTCCTTTGAAGAAAACTTTCACCAACAAAGTTATTTATATATGTTGACTCTTAATCTTTATTTAAAGAGATTTAAACATAGTAGAGACAAAATCATTCCTAATAACATTGTTGCTTAAAATAAGACTTCTCCTTTTCATTTAGGCTAATAATATTTTCTTTAATAATAAATTTAATATTTCCATTCAATAACTAGAGTTGATATAAAACACAAAAAAAACATCGCACAACCCTAGAGAGTAAGGATGATTTTGAATATTTGTAAATTTAATCCATATACAATATTTGATTCTAATTAATTTCATATCGGATACGAATTCAGGCTATTTGATTAATATAATATATTTAAAAATATTTTGAACAGGTACATATTTAGAGTAATTCGATTTAAAAATTATTATATTTATAAATTTTTATCAATTGGGTTATATATGAATTGATTACGAGTTAAATAAATTTAAATTAAATATAAATATGAATATAATAAATAAAATTAATATAATATAATATATAAAATATCCCATCCTTACACTAGAACTAGGACGTGTGAAAATTGTCCGGCACGTGGGAGCCCATCCAAATAACATGTATATATATATAATTAAGAATTCCATTCCTCTCCAAACCCAATCTTCTCCTTACCCGCTGGATGGCTCGGTTCCTCTCCCAATCCCGAATCCGCCACTCCTACGCCTTCTCCTCCGCCACCCGCCTCCTCTCCCTCCGCCACCGCTCCGGCCAAACCGACCCGCCCCACCTCATCGAGATCACCCTCGACTCCCCCGACTCCCCCGGCGACCCCGACCTCGCCGGCCTCCGCTCCCGCCTCGAGGACGCTATCCACGCCGTCATCTCCCGCCGATCGGCCCCCGACTGGCTCCCCTTCCTCCCCGGCGCCTCCTACTGGGTCCCGCCCAGGGTGCCCTACGGGGTGGTTGAGGTGGTCGGGAATATCGCCGCCGCCGGCCCCTTGTTCGAGGAGGAGGCGGTCTCTATGGCGTCCGTGCGCGGCTGGCCTTCCTCTTCCTTCTTCGTCGAGGATAAAGGTTGGGTCTTTTCCCTCTTCTGTTTGTCGAATTTGTTTGTTCGTTTGATGATCGGATATTTTGATTAGCTTGTATGTTGACGATGCGGTTGTTGATGGTTTGCACGGGGGAGTGGTCGCGTCTTCGATTGCATCGGATGTGTTATTTCGTCCGTAAATAACTGTAAAGTTTGTGTCTTGGGCGCCGATCTTTTCGAAATTGATGATTCATGATTGCTCAGCTCGCTCGCCCTTAATTAAAACGCCAAAAGTTGTGGTCTTGTTGAATACTAAAGTAGTTTAGGATATGAGGTTTGATCTTAATGTTTTCTTAATTCATGATTTGTTTATCGATTGTGTGCATGGGGTTGTTTTATGGAATGCTGTTGGCGTGCTTATGGTTGTTTTGGGATTTTTATTTTTGGCCAATGTTGAAGACTACAGCCATTTTTAACAATTGGTAGTGAGAACCATACGCGTCAAAAGAAGAGAAACCATGGTGTTAGGTTGCCCATATGAGTCAGAACAGCAGCTTTGGCTCCTGGAAACAGTTGGCGTGTTAATCCTAATTTACTTAATTTCAATCGTTATCTATAGAATCTGTATATGCAATTGGTTCAGCAAGACATAGACACTCCTGGCACGGATATCATTGGCAGAGTAGTAGTTAGAATTGTTGGCATCCTATCTTTCTTTTCTGTGGGTACTGACTCTCCAAGAGCTGTATATCAGAAAAGTTTTACTTTGAAAGGTCAAATTTTTTTGTACAGTCAAGGTTGGCGTTCATTATAGATATTGGTTCATGCAAAGCTAGTTTTGCTATCTCTTTGTGGACATTTATTATCATTCAAGCTCATGTACCCTACGCTACTTTTGCTTCAATGCTGTCTTTTTGTCCCCTCACCCTCTATTGCAGGACTTCTAACAGCTTGTTGCGGTATGCATCCATAACTAATAGTAGTTTACTAGTACTTTGGTTTGTCTATTTTGACTGTGCAATCGGATAATGGGTTGTGGAAATTTTGCTTATTACCGTTGTTGTTGTTGCAGGAGGAGCCCCACATCCAGCAAAGAGAGCTTCCAAGAAGAAGGTGACAGAATCTGAAGATGAAGAAGGTTGATTGGACCATGACAGGGTTCTAAAAGGAGGTAAGTGGGCAATTTAAGGAAGTATGATGTCTATGTTTATTATAAGCAAGTCTCAAATCCCTTCTGCGTCCATATTTTCTTCTTGCGATATCTTCACCTTGCTCAATTAGCTGGTGATTCTTAGCTTACTGAGCTTCTATCCTTCCCAAGTTTTATAATTCTTTAACTTTGTGCTACATTGGCCTTTTGTCAGCTAAATTATCAAACTTAATGTCATTGTGCAGGTGCGGTGACTTGTACAGAAGACGATGGGGGTGGGGGGGTGTACACTACAGATCAAAAGAAAGCGTTGTTTGCGCTAAAGAAATATGCGACGTGGACTAGTAACTGTTTTAATTTTTCGGGCTTCATCTTCTACATGCTTTCCTGGCCGAAATAGCTGATGCATTTAGTTGATCTACAGATAATCTCATTGTACAAGCTGGCGGTTGATTCAAACAATGAAATGATAAGGCTTTTAAAAATAACCAGATTCTGTTTCGTTTGGCTGCAGAATCATTGTAGATGTTTTTGCATTAAACAATGAGGTGATGGGAAGTTGAATGTGTGTTCCCCTGTCGTATATGTTCATTAACTCATCGACGGTGGGAATGTATTCCGGTTGCCGTTCTTGCTTTAGATGCCTCGTAGCAAACAACCATGTTTCTTTCAGAAATTTCCTGAACATGTTAATATTGAACCAAAAAACGTGTCTAGGAGAACAAGGATAATTTTCTGTCTTAAGGAAAATCGCATAACTATCACAAGGGAAGAAAGCACAATCGGAACACGGCAAGGATGATAGAAGATCAAAGAGGACTTGGTAGGATAGAAAGATTACATGTCCAACTCTGCGTTAGGTTTTGTCACCCACATTTATCTTGTGATGTTTATCGGCAAACAAAGAAGGGGCATCTGTGAAGACATTTCACAACTGTGCTAGACAAAATCATAGTCATGCACATGCATTTCCTCCCTGCAACAAATGACTTTGTTCCCCAGGTTTGAGATATCTCCGGTCGTGTATTGTGAGAGGGCTTACAAGCTTTTTAAGGTTGCTTCTCCGATGTATATGATTTTAAGGTTGCTTCTCACGCACCGTTAGTTCAATACAATCCCAACATCCTTAGTCCATTTACATGATTTTCGTCAAATTCTTTTAGGTTTTTATTCCTTCTCGATTTTCCACTATGTATGCCTGTAAATTGCATCCTCATAAGCTGAAGCAAACATGCACATGTTTGAATCAAGAAAATGCTAAAAAATATTATCTGGAGAAAACTTCCACATCATTTCTTAACAAATTTTGTCATGTGGCGCGAAAATGATATATCAAATTCTTATGTCCCTAACTGGTTCAAGATAGAAAATGACGGAAAACTACATAAGATCATGATTACAGAGCAAAAGGATAGGCAACCAACCTTTGTTAGTTCTTGTTTAGCCAGGACATGATGGTGGCGATCACTTATCCTCTGGCCGCATATTATTGCAATAAAGAATCCATAAAGAAGGCCCACCAATATAATAGCCATGACTGGAAAAGGGAAAATTGAAAGCAAGAACAAACACAAAATATTTATTATAATAGTGAGACCTTGAAGACGACCACATATATAACAACCATGATTGGAAATATGTAAAACAGAAAGCAGGTAGAGAGATGAAATGTTAATCACAATCACAAGGACTGGCAGGAAGAAGACCACCCTTGCATAGATTTCCTCAGGTGAAATTGTAGACATGGGTCTGTCTAGTAAAATTGAAAATGGGGCCTAAAGAGCGGGAAGATCATCTCAAAAGCTGTTTTCAATCCAATGAGACTGAATTTCAAAATCAATATTTTTGATTAGGCACAATAGCAGGATCGAGGTTTATGCATTAGTCTTTAAATTTAAGGACAGCATTGCCCATGGGCACTCAGCGCTCATGACACGTGGGATTCCATTTATTTAATACAAATAAATTTTGAATCTCAGAAGAGCTAATATATATATATATACATATATATATATATATATATATATAAAATAAAATTACTAATTTTTTGAATCAGACTAAATTCACTGCAGATCTCACTCCCTTGTGTTGGCCTTTAATTCTTCAGATTATACCAGTCAACCTCATCATATGCTACCAATACGCAAATTTACCATTACTTAAAACGTAAATGACACCAAAACTAAGATTTTCAATTGGGCAGCTTTATTTTTTCTAAAAAAACGTTATCTAGATAAATTATTGATCTGGAACATTTGAAATTTTCTTCTACATTGATTTAGAATAAGGGTGATAAGCATTGTGATGCCAAACGTGGCAAACAAAGAGTTAGGCAGCTACCTGCTATTGTATAGAATCCATAGGGATGCTCTTCATATCCAAACATTTCCCTCAATTCATCATCGTAGAACTTGTATACAAGCATACCCAATAAGGTAACAACCTGGTTTCCAAAAAAAAAAAGGCAACAACCTGACATGTTATTAAGCACCAGAGTTAAAAATTGAAAGCATAGTGAGAACGCTCCTTAATACTTGAAAACAACAATGACGTGAAGCAAGCAAATTAATAATCTCACTAACTGAACAAGAACAAATATAAAAACATGGTCGCGAGCAATAAGGAACTTAAACTTCAGCCTCAACCACCAGCGATCAGGTGGAAAATTTGCTCGTAAAACGAAGACTGCCTTGCACTCAGTACAGTGGGAAAAGGGAAAACCTTCCTGACATAATATATAGCAGTACCATCCCATTATTGTAGTAGTAGCGGTTTGTCACAACAAGTAAATTCTATAACAAAATTCAGTTAAAGGATATGCATCGAATTTCATAATCGTAACTTTCCATCTTTACAACTATATTCTTTATTTTAAATTAGAAAGTGCACGACCAGTACCTTTGTTGATCTCCATTGATCAAGACAGGATCTATGAACATACTTTTGTGTACCTCTGCAGAAACAGGGTGCAATCAGGTCTTCACCTACAAAAAAGAGTGCGTATTAATCATCAATAAAGAGGTCTCCTAACCAAGGTGCAACCCATAGATTGTGTTCACTAGAATTACAATTGCCCATCTTGGCTCATGCTTTTTGACCTCCAATATCAAGCCAGATACGGCACTGTGGTTGATCCTCCACCAAACTTGATGCTTCACCAGCTTCAATATGATGAAGATCACTTTCTGTTGCACTCTCGTTTTTCTCGATTCTGATTTCACACGATGATTCACTGTCATCTGAATCAACCAATAAGATTGGTGTGTCCAACATTGGATCTGTTTCCGAAGCATTTTCTTCATTTTGACTCTCCATTCTAGACATCTGCATTCCTACAGGCCACGATCAAGGTCCTGCAGCAACAAAATGCATCGTAGGAAATCTTAAATAATTGAAAAATAAATGCAGGGAAAGTAAACCTACCAACTGAAACTGAATTTCATTCGTGATTCAGCTAATCACCTCAATTTCTTCACATCCAATCATAATAACAAAATTATACCAGCAAATATGACTCCTTTGCCACTTTGAGATCTTAGACTGCATTAACTAAGGATAACCCAGATGTCTTCAATTGACTAAAATATATACAAGATAATAAATTTTCTGTATAATAACACATTGAAATTATGAAAAATATTAAGCTAAAAATAGTTTAAAAAAATAGTCCAGCGGATCAGCACTTTGTCAAACCAATATCTTCAATTATTCAAATATCTAACACCTCCCCCATCCCTTCTCCCAAAAAAAAAGCCCATAACAACCCACTTGAAACACCAAATCCCAATACCATCCATTAAATAAAATTTTGTCATTCGGCAAAAAAAAAAAAGCCGGTTTCAACCAATTGGGCTCACATAGCTCAAAGCATTAAAAAAAAAATTTCAAAACTTTCAGCACAGAATGCACGAATTAGAATCAACACATGAACATATCAATCCATCTGATCTCCTCACTATTAACAGTAGAAGATTACCTGCTACTGGAGAGGCTGTAGAAGGCCGCCCGTAAGAGCTCAAGGAATCGAGCATTATGCCGGAGATCAAAAGGCCATGAATGAACGATTCGACATAAAAAGGAGACAACTTTTCCTTTTTCAGGAAATTTCACTCCCCCGCCATTGATGCAGTCTGGCTTCATCGTCTTGTCTTCTTTCGACCAAGGGACGATCCGTCACCATGTCCGGACTTTTTCTACCATGGACATTTGCCCGGACCCGTTAATCATTCGTTGCTTGTTTCCCATTTTAATATATACATATATAAGATATTATTTAATTTAACCATAATCACACATAAAATGAAATGAATGCAAACAATTTGCCAGCGTAGTTGATAAATTTTAATATTGAAAAAATAAGTACATGAATTATGGCATAATTAACATAGATATAAATAAAAAAATAATTTATTTATACCTTCCACTTTTATTATTTTAAATTTATAGTAATATACATATATTTATTGTTTATTGTGCCATGATTTTAAATTTAGCCTTGACCTAATCTATAATTTAATTTTGTATTTTTTATTACACTAATAGTTAATAGTTAATGGAGAAAAATATAATTTCATAGTTACTAACTTAGCCAATTATGATAAAGAAAGAATAAAAACAATTAAAAAAATTTTAACATTTTTTTCTATAAATATGTTTTCATTATTTTTTTTATTAGAATAAAAAATAAAACCCCAACAAAGATCCGATCTGGTCGGTCACGGGTCGATTCGAAACCCGTTTACAGAAGCACACTGAGAGCACTAACGTGGGCGCCGCCCATTTCTGGTTTAGTCGGCGAGTCCCAGCTACGGTAGCGGTGGCTCCGAAACCCGCGGACGGCGGCGGCGCCGCCGGAACGAAGGCGGAGCGACTGAACGAGGCGGTCGTGCAGGAGCTCAACCTCGAATCCGTCAAAGCCCGCGCTCTCGGCCTCTTCAAGGCCATCTCTCGCATCCTCGAGGATTTCGATCTCGTCGCCCGCACCAATGCCACCCCCAAATGGTAATTCAACCGCGGTATCGATTTTTATTTTTTATTTTTGTTTTTTGGTTTGAAATCATGTTCATGTGCTTCGATTGGTAGGCAAGGCGTGCTGGGGCAGTTTTCTATGGTGAATATGGAGCTGCTCAACATTGTGGAAGGCATAAAAAAAGTGTCCAAGGCTTATGTTATTCATCCGAGGAATGTGAACGCGGAGAATGCGACTAGTAAGTGTGAATTATCAAGT
The DNA here is from genome assembly GCA_033002965.1 of Piper betle. Taxonomy (NCBI): domain Eukaryota; kingdom Viridiplantae; phylum Streptophyta; class Magnoliopsida; order Piperales; family Piperaceae; genus Piper; species Piper betle. Next base: position 214,682 of record JAURVB010014813.1, read on the forward strand.
GTTGTTTGTAAGTCAATTTTGTTTTTCATGACTATATTAACGAAATCTGGAATTTTGATATCTTAGGAGATTGATTCAGTTAGTGTGTGGTTGGCTGGCATGAAATAAACGGAAAAAGTAGGAAATTTGAAAATCACATTTCATTTTTTGGGTACTGATATAGTTGTTAAGGTTGCTTTTTGCTTCCTGTGATCTGATAAGCTGGAAGCCCTTGTAATGTTATATTCAAAGCTAATGGTTCAACTGGCTCTTATGCTGTGTGAGAATCAAAGGGGACTCTAATTATAACTCCAATCACGCTGCTGTTGTTGAGATATTTAGGGTTGAATTTCCACAGAATGGGAGTAATAAATTGTTACATTGAAAAGTTAAAGGTTAAGAGGCTTTTTTTCACCTGCTTCTAATGTCATTCTTTGGTTTTCCCTCTTTGTCTCCACCATCATGTTTGTACCTGTGGCGTATGCCTTGAAGCTTGAAAATATGCTGTGGACTTTTGCAGACATGAATTGATACGATCACAGCAGCCTGTGAGAGTGCTGCAAAATTATAGTTGATGCACGGAAGGCCTCTGGCCTGGGTTCTCGTCAAGGCTGTACAAATCTGCCAACGCTAGATAAAGCGCAAACTGCAAAAATTCAAGAGCAAGAGAACTTACTTTGATCTGCTGTAAATTATGGTGAAGGTTAGACATGAGTGTAATTGTTCAATATCTAGTCTTTTGTAAGTTGATAGCACTTAGCAAACAACGAACATTGATGTTTTGTCCCATATGGCTACTCTTGAGTTTTTTTGCTATTCAGCTGATGCAACGTGTTAAATAGTAACGATCTTACATTGTTCCATGTACATGGAATCATGGATGCTCAGGCTTATGAATATGAGACCATAGGCACCCCTGCTTCCCTTCTTCCATAATTGGTGGATGTGCTAACCATTGCAGATGGTTCACAGAATTTTGGAGATAGCTCTGGTAAATATCCACCACTTCTTGAGTGTCATTTTGTTTTGGTGAGTAAGCAGCTATATGGTGATTAGTGTCACATCAGGTGGTTACTAGAACCAAAAAAATACTTTGCCTTCCGTGATGTCAAACAACTCAAACACACAAGGGTCTATAATGCAGGTTATATTGATTATTATGGATGGCTATTTTATTTGATGGCTAGCTTTAAGTTTCATGACCATGATTTTTATAGGTTTCTATTTGACATGGCCGAAATATTTTCTTGATCCATCATCTCATCTTTATTAATCTGTCCACAGACTACAGGATCTCAGCTAATTGGGAGATCAGTTCCTTCACCTTCTGGTGTGTCTGGAACTAATACTTTTGAGAATACTATAACATCGCCCTTATCTTATGCAAATTCGCCTAGATCTGGTAGAAGTATGACGAACATGCCTTCACCACTACAACATGCTCAACAGCAGCAGCAGAGGCAGAAGATAGTGCACCTTCAGCAACCTCAACAACCACTTCTAGCCCAACAACAATTGAGGCAAGTGTCAGCATCTGGTGGGCTGAGTCAGGTATTTTTCAATCAACACAAGCAAAGCATCTTCGGATAAAACAGTTTCTTAATGAATATTGTACTTTAAAATGAGTTTTTTTATTATTCTTATAATTGGAACTTGAGTTTAATAAGAGTTCTATTTGGATTTCCGGAATTATTTTCGAGGTGATTTAGAACTTGCTTAGTTTAGGATTCTTTTGGGTTTATTGCCTATGAATATTGGCGAACTTGTGCATTTTATTAGGTTTTTGATAAGGACTAATTGAAGAGTTTTTGGTTGCGTGCCTTTGTTATTTATTTTGGCTTTTTGTGATAGTTTATTTCGTTTCTCCCTCTCTAATTCTTCATCATAGTCAACCTACTTTGAATATTGATGTGGGATAACGTAAGAGAAACGAGAAGTTTTGGACAAACAATCAAAAGATGGAGAGAAATGAAACCTAGTGGCAATTTATTTTGGGGGTTGCCCGTGACGAGCAGACTCCACCAAATCTTAATTTTTGTTAGGATAAATTTTATTTAAGAGATTTAATTTATATACTCTAAGTATAAAGTTACTCTATTAAGTAGAGAGTTACTCTATTAAGTATAGACTTAGTTTTATTTAACTCTGTTAAATATGGACCAAAAATGTTTAGTTGACAAATTGCCAATAAGACTCATAGTCGTAATAGCTCAAGTGGTATGAATCATTTGTGCATGCATGATATAAATCACATGTTATTGTCGATAGATATTCCCTTAGAATATAACTTACATAGAGTATATGTTTTTTATCAACACCATGCAAATTTCAATCAAATTGCCACTCATGCAATTGACCTGAAACAATTAGCATAGTCACAATTGATTCAACTCCCTAAGTCTTATAGATGTTGTATGGGATTATAGTTGTGGGAAACCATATCAATCATTTAAGAAGATGGTCATATTTTGATCACATATCATGACAACATTTAAACATCAAATGAAAATGTCTCATCTCTCAATGTTAGTCAAGCATTAAAGGTGAACGCTTTGTGAGAAAGTCAATTATTCCATTTAACATACTATTTTTTGTGTTAATGTAATGTTTTGACGAACACATCATGAAATATGTATAATAATTTCAACACCTCCACTACTATCATAAAATATTATCCATAAAATGGTAGCTTATTTTCAGCAAATAAGACAACTTGTGTGATAGGATAAAATTGTGCTACAATAATGCTCTCAAAAGCAATATTGTTCAAGATATCATATTATTTGGTGTATTGGGATATAAATTAATTACTTCAACTGAGCAACAAAATTATTTCTTCACAAAATGAGATAATCCCTTTTAGTATGTAAAGCTATTTCAACCAAATCAGCTCATACTACACTAGCATATCACTAAGGTATACATTTAATGTTAAACATTAAGTTAGGCATTTTTCATGAATAATATAACTCAACATGTAAGCTATATTTTATATCCATGTAATCTCTCCCAACCAGGTTAGTTTGAATAGTTTCCATAAACTTTTCCATTCATTATGAAGCTACCAGTGTTGGACGTAGAGTTGTTTTAGCTGTGTACTTTTTGGTTCATGTGTTCAACAGCTTTATACCGGCTTTTCTTTGTTTAGCTATACAAGGGCAGCACCAAATGCAAAATTCACAGTCACTGTCACATCAGTTTCAGAATCGGCAACTTCAGTCTGGTCAGATTCATCATAACATTGGACAAAATCAAGTGAACCAAGCTATTCAGCTGAGAAGTCATTTGAACCAATTTGTGGGAACGGCAAACAATGCCATGTTCAATGCTGCCCAGCCATCACCAAGTTCTCAAATGGTTAGGCATTTTTTATTCCCATCCATTTCATTGTAATAACTAAAAAGGAGACATTTTACTTTACTTGCCTTTTCAAAACATGAGGAGCAAAAAAATTTTCATTTTTTTCATATTATTAGCTCAGTATAAGTTGTCAAGAATTTGGTGTTTTTCTTTTTGACTGTGGTGACTGGGTTATGAAAGATCTATTAGATGCCTATGCCGTCATGATCATAAAATTTGTTTTGTGATAAGCAATTCCTTATTGTGGAAACGGAGTTGCTTTAGCTAAAATATATTAAACATGGTATTTTTATTTACACATTTCTCTCATATGTATTTCAGGATTGCTGTAAATTTGTGTGCTAGTAATTTTTTGATGGGCTTTCTGTCTACTAAGTTCTAGCCTGCAGTAGCCTGGATGATTTTTGTTCAATATAAGTATTGTAGATGTTACTTTGAATTTTAATTGGTTAACTATTGTCCATTTTGTCCAATGTTAGTATTGTAAAGTAAATTGGTCTTGTGAATAATAATTTTGCTAATTAACTAATCTTGAACTAATAATGAAACTGGAGCAACAACATTATGCAGGGCCTTTGTGATTTTGAAGTTTAGTTGCCGCACTTGTGTTTTGGAGATCATATTGCAAGTAACTTATTGGGGCTTGTGCATAATCTTTTGTTGCAGCTCTCTAACATGTCGACCACAAGGACATCACAGACTCTAATGCCATGGATGCAGGTAATAAACCATTCTGTCTTTTTATGTTGATTCTAGTAAATTATTTGTGAAGGTCTGAGTCTTTTAGTGTACTTCTTAGGTGTCATTGTATAAGGTGGGTGAATTTTCATGTTTATTGAAAACTTTTTTCGTCTGAAAATAACTATGATACTGTGCGTAATGCAATTCTCTGATACCTGATCTTTTGTGTACGTAAGAAGATTAGGAAATCCATATTGCATTCAAATGCGGAGTAAATCGATGGGCATAATTTTTTTTGCTACAGGAAACATATGATTAATTTTACAGAATCAGATCTGCCAAAAAGAGATCTAGAAAATCTGTTTCCTTCATACGAAGATAAATACACAAAACGAAAATAAGTAAAATCTTTGAACCATGAACACCTGTCAGAAGCTCCACAATACCCCATGCAAATGCAAGAAAATAGGCAAAGGTTGCTATCACTAATAACCATGACTATATAGATGCTTTTTTAATCACTTAGAATTATTGAAATATTTTGTGTTGTTAGTTTGGTAGCTGGAGGACATACTCAACGGAGTCATCCTTCTCAAATGCTAAGCAATCAAATTATGTTTGCTCTGTCACCTTTTATCATCTTATAGGAAAATCATTTATTCTATCATCAACATCATCTTACAGGAAAACCATTCATGTTTTTTTCCAAATAGCATCAGATACCTGACAGATAAAACTGATTGAGTTTAGAGCAGTAAATTTATGAGACCGTCAAAATTGATAATGGGTAACCAAAGGGGAAAGTAATATGAATGACATGCCGTCCTCTTGTGTATTGTAGTGTTCAATGTGGGATCTGGAAATGCTACAAATATGATGCAAATGCAACAACAGCAGCATGGCAATCAAGGTGGCTTTGCAAATATTCCTACCAACCCCCAACAGAGACAACAAAATCAACTGTAGTTTCTAAGTTTGTGCTTACTTGTAATGTCATCACTTCAACAAATGTTTGGGAATTGTGAATTCAGTATAGCTGTGGGCTGCTCGTTTATATTGCTAGTGTGTTATTGTCTTCATAGGTTCCAATTCGAATGTGTTAGTTGAGTCTGTTTTTCGGTCTCATTTTGTTTGACGCAAGTTAAGACAAGTTTACATCAGCTGCACTGTCTCAACATCGGCCACCTTCTAATGTTTTAGTAGTCCATGCATATCACCAGTTATGAGGTTTTATGTGATTAGCATTGGTAGATTATACCGTGTTTCTTCTTCGAATTGTAGGAAGGTTTAAAGTAATCTCCATGTTTTGGACTGTAAAAGATGGACTCAAGTCCAGTTAATCCAGTTTGTATTACCTTGCATAGGCAGTGATGCATGGAAGAAAATCTGTGACAGAAAAAGAGAGCAGCGAACTTCATCTTTGGTAGTAGTTAAAAGGGAACCATTTGATATTAATTTTGATGCTTATATGTTCTAATTTATTAGTTCTAATCATAAAAAATCCTCCCCCGTTTTTAGCCTGAAAATTAATTTAAACCCCAAATTAATTCGGAAACAGTTATCCATCTGAAATGAAATTGCTTTTTCAGTTTCCACCATTTATTTTTTCTTCAAATATTATGCAGCATTCGGCATATCAGGTTCTGCGGCTGGGAAATTATCAGAAGAGAACAGATACCACAACCTTTATACACACACTGCAAATTATTTGTGAATCTTTCACCTAAAACTAATCATGATACAGGGGTTTCATAACAGAAGAATGGAAGGCAGAGCATGCATGCCCTCGGGAACATAAAATTGCCCAGAGTTAATCTTATTTCTGGCTCAAAAAATGTCAACCACGCGGCGACAGGGTAAACGCTAGAATATACAACAAATTCACATCTCTGACAAAATATTGCTGATTTTACGTAGCTCCTTCAAGGCTGCCAATACTGTGACTTGACCTTTACCAATGAGCAAGTCCAGTGAACCACCCACCTGCCTCTGATCTTGTTGGAAAACATGCTCAATCGCCTGCTCAATATAACAAGTTACTAACTATTAAACCAGATAATGAAAAAGTCATGATCGGCTTGAATCAAATAATAGCTTCTCGGTTGAAAGACATTTATCAGGAGTAAAAATTTTATACAAGAATATCTAGCAAGGAAATTAAAGAAAGAAACTGTATTAAAATAAAAAATGGCATAGTGTAGCTTAAGTAGAACCACTTGGATTTTGGATATGGTGACTTCCATTAGACGCAACACATTGTTTGCATAATTCAGCATTGAGAGTTTATCATCCCCCTGCTGTACCCGAAGATGCAACGGACAGAACTCACACTCTCACATGCAGTACAAGAATAACCATCAAAAACAAAGGGAAAAAAGATACCAACAAAGAAGTGCCAAAACTATATTAATCAACCTAATAACTCCAATTACATTGTAGATGATGATACATGAAAACCTCATGCAATCCTAAACTAAACGAGTTCCCATTAACACTGCAATTATTAAATTGGAAATTTATTATTAATAATAAAACTAGACACACCAAATAGTTTCCTCCAAAAGATAATCTTCAATGATTTATAAATTTTTGACTTATAGTCTTATAAGGATAATCTTCAATGATTTATAAATTTTTGACTTATAGTCTTATAAGGACTACCTGAACAGCCAAATGCTCCCATTGTTTCCAGATCAGAACACATATGCTTGGCAAAACAAATGAAAAAATGTATCACTCAAGAAAAGGAATATCAAGAGAGCAATTGAAGTAACTTCTTGATTATCAGTCTTACACTGCAGCCAATTGTAGGTACTAAAATATATCCCAAGTAGACGGCTAATGAAGATTTTAAATATCCACACAGATACGAGATGCTGTGCACATATAGAGTTCCTGGTGGGAGTTGTGAATTTTAAAATTTCTATGAAATTTTCATTATTTCGATTTTTTTAAAAGTAATCCTTTTCATGTTCAGTCTTACACTGCAGCCAATTGTAGGTACTAAAATATATCCCAAGTAGACGGCTAATGAAGATTTTAAATATCCACACAGATACGAGATGCTGTGCACATATGAGTTCCTGGTGGGAGTTGTGAATTTTAAAATTTCTATGAAATTTTCATTATTTGGATTTTTTTAAATGTAATCCTTTTCATGTTCCGTTTTGCTTACTTGTCCTACATTATCCTTGTTCCACAATAACACCCAGGACTATTGCTGGTTATCTTCGTAACTTCAAATACATCTAGCTAGGTTGTTAAATATTGTCAGTCACGAAGCAAATGGTTAAATAAGAAATCAACGAAGGACTTCGGAAGATGCTTACCTGAATGTTTTCAAACATAGATTGTCCGAGGGTTCTCAAAGTACCCATCCCGTTCTTATCTAAAGAGTCAGATTTGGTGTTTACACTGCCGGCATTGCTGACATCACTGACTCTTGATATATTGGATGCAGCAGAAGAATGATTCCTCTCAATCTCTGTGTGCCCTCCTTTAGCAATGGTTCCCTCCACATCACGACGACCAAATCGTAGAAGCCAACTAAAACGGGCAGGAAATGACTTCCTATCCTGACTCTGCTTGTCTTTTAAATCTAATTCAGCCTCTTCCAGGGATTTGGGTTCATTAATAGGTGAATCATGAGGAAGATCACTAGACGGAAGCTCTTCATTATTACTATCTTCATTCTCATTTTCACATTGACCTGAACTGCATTCCTCCGGGTCACTATCATGATCAAGTGTCTGACTGGAAGATGAGCTTGAGGATGAGAGAACAGACAAGCCATCTTGAGGTATCTGTCCACAACAACTTTCGTCTTCAGCCTCGACCTTCTTCCCACTAGGATCATCAAAAAGATCCTTTACTGCATCCACAGAAAAATCCTTACCAACTGGAACTACAGGAGAGAGGCTATCAAAATTTGCTTCAGGTTCTCCTCGCACTTGAGAGAATCCTTCAAACAAACTCCGCCTTGCAGAAGGTTTAACAATGAATTTCCCAACAGATGCCTCTGTTGACAAAGGAGTTGACACTGCTCTTGAAAGATTAGATTTTCCTTTGCAAGGCAGACTTCTTAGTCCAGTTGAAACAATATTAACATTGCCATTTTGATGAAGTTCATCTTCCTTATGCAATACTCTCCATTTTTCTTCCCAATAGCTATCTGGTAACAAACTCACTGATGATCTCGGTGACATGGAAACAGATGGTGAACTAAAATTACGAACATGAGATGATTTGCCGACTCCCTGCAATCCTGGTCGCAAAGAAAGAGAAGTGTTGCTATCAAGCGCAAGACCTTGCAATGACTTCGCCTTTTCTATTAATTTCTTCAGATCTATGATTTCAGGGAAATTCAGTAACCTCTGTAGGCAGGAGGTTGCATGTTCTGTGGCAAGAAGAGAGGACCTAAGATGGAGAAGCATTGCCACTGATATTGAAATAATAAAATTTCCTCCGGCAGAATTGAAGATATCATAATGAGAAACCAAACTGCCTTCTGACCTCCCATCTAATCTTTCATTCGATGAGGCAAATATTTCATCCCAAACGACTAAGAGATTCTCCAATGTAAATTCACGCCCATATAATACTCTGAGCCACCTCATGGAAAAGTATTGGGGCTCAACGCCTAGCTCAACTAGATGACTGTGAAGAGACGAGTCAACAATTGAAAGTAAGTGGTATATAGCTAAAGAAGCTTCAATTACGGAAGGAAGGCCAGCCAATGACTTAGCAGTGGGTGAAGGGGAAAAGAAATCAGCCAAGGCCACCATGCCATTAGCTCCACTCATTAGTGCATCAAACATGCAATAAGCATCATGCTCCATGAACCTCTCAGAAAGGAGGACGCCTAGCTCCCCTCCGCTCCATAAGCATCATTCAGTAACACTATGGTCTTGACACCCGGTTCAAGTTCATCCACACTGCAAGCCCCATCTTCCTTAAAGTTATTGCCAGGTTCCTTTTTGCTAGCGTGGTTTGGGGAAAAGCTTTCCTTTGAAAAAGTGAGCTTACTGTCTGCGAATTTTGCATCATCAAACTTGTCAATGAAAGCATCTTGATAGAGTTCCCGCACTTGAGAGAGATGTTGAACATCTACATGGAGAACATACAATAATGGAGCCAAGAGTTCGTGCATTCCTGCAATCAAGTTAATATTAACCACAACTACGTCATTATCTTAGGCATAAAACACTCAAATTCACAGATCTGTTTGATCCAAAACGAAAAATGCACATGATGTATTGTTTATTTTGTGTGATGGCCACCTCGTTCTCACTAAAAGTCATGTTACAATTACATGGTGGTACAGTCCAAAAGCCATTTTCTAAAAGCTTAATGCAGCATCTAGACAAGTTTGGAATGTCATTAATTTTGACATTTTATAACATCACCAGCAGCATTTTTTAAATCATAGAACACTATTTTGAGTATAATGTTTCACAAGACAACCATACCTTGACGATAGCCATAATCAGGATGCTTAAGAGTCCATAACAGAAGTATCCTCCTTAGTATAGCCTGACAAGTAAATGTCTGAAAGTAACTACTTTCTTGCTCTGGGTACAAACGAGACAAATCTTGATCTACTAATCTTTCCAGTTCAACATTCTTAAAAAATTGGCCCCACATGCTATCTGCATGAACAAAATAATATAAGTCAAGTATAAGATGTGCAAGAAATCTATCTTGAGAGGAAGGAGCCAAAACAATTGACGACCTAGCAAAGAAGGAACTGTCAATAAAGAAAAAATATTACTATGATCATCATTATGACTTGAAATAAATCCTATATTGATTTGTATTATAGTATTCTGATTCTAGTTGTTTTGGAATCGCCAATTAGAAGTCTATAACTATGAGATAGCTAGGCAATTTTGAACGTTTAAATTTTGTCAATGAAACTTTGCAGTCTCATCTCTTTTCTTTCCTCTCTCCTATTTCCACTTCCTGTTGTCCTTGATTTCCACAGGAGTTGTCATGCTCAGACAAATTCTAAACGCGACTATTGCACCAATAAGTGGCAAATACCTACACTTAGATCTTCACTTCCAATAGATACTCCACCTAACAGCTCAAGTTTATAGGATACCTCATTCAAACCATTTAATGCCAGAAGTTCCCATGTTTAATTTATCATCCCTCATTTTTAAAGTAAATTGTTACATTTGATTGGGGGAAGATGTGTTGGTTGGTTTGTTTTAGTACGGCTCGATTAAGCACGAAAAGCACTGTTGGCAAGTTCCCTCTTAGCATTTAAAGAACCTAGATTTGAAATAAATCAAATGAAACAACTGAGTAATACCCGGATTTTGTGACAATGGATTATCGACGGCGAGATCCAGCGGCTTAACTTCATCCTTCAAAACATGAGGATCCACAAGCAGTCGCCTTCTCAAGCTAGCATATCTGTTGATGAAAGATTTGCTCAATAAGTTAGCTTATTGACAACTGCCTTTTTTACTCTATTCTTTTAGGGAAAAAAAGGCTAGACAAAATGATTTTCTTCACCCAATGAAAAATGCAGAGTAGAACTTCAACCGCATACGATGATAGAGGATGAAACATTGAACAACTAACCATATAATATCAGTTCACAATCCAGCTGATATTGACAAGCACTTCTATTATTAAATAACCTCAAGCAGGTGAACCATTTGGCAAGCAACCAAACAACCACCCAATGTAAATCTCTTTAACAATAAGCTAACAGTCCACACATCCACACTCCAGTTTGATCCGATCTAGTTTATGAATATGATTTTTAATCAGCTTGCACTCATTCTGAGGCCAGTGTATAATTCAACATTAGATTAGCACATATCCCATAAGACCAATACTTAAAATCCTTTTTTTTGTTTCCATACTCCATAGATTAGAAAACGACCATCAACAAGAAAGCCCACGTCATATCGACATATTACCAATCTAAATTCCAGAAAAATTTTAAGCTCAAAAACAAGTAAACTACCAAAAAAAAAGTTGGCTTTTTCGCAACAATTTTACCTTCTTCGGGTATCAGCAGTGACACGACGAAGCTCCTCAACCGAGTAATCATCAGAAGGCAGCACCCCCAGATTGATCCGCCATCTTACACTCCTCAGATCAGAAAAGGAAGCAACTGGCAATGGAGGGGACTCGGGGGTCGTCGGGCGGGATGGCACCGAAGGCATCCTTTCCCGACATTCAACCCAACACCAGCTCCATGGGGGGAGGTCGGTCTTGCATCCAGACCACGCGCCATGGCTCCTTCTACCCGCTACACCAGGCACCCAGACGAACAAAAACTTCAACAGAGAATCAAAGATTGGATTTTTCCATGAAAAAACCAAAAAAAGCAATCAGACGACACGAAGCAGCTCTTCCTACAGATTGTTGAAAACCAAAAACACCCAATACCAAAAAAAAAAGACACCCAGAAAAACAAAAGATGGTAGGAAAACAACCCAAGATGGTGTTCAAACTGGTTCAACAGAGAGACAACAA